>ML344516.1:2500-115132 GCA_005239505.1 Nicotiana paniculata | reverse complement strand
TGTCACTTTAATTGGAAAAACTCCCATACCCCCTTGGGGTGTATAAAAAGGGAGGTGTGACAGTCATCCACTGGAGCCACGCCCACCCTCTCCCGAATCTCTTCATTCCTAATCTTATCCAGCCTAGTGTGCCCACACATCCATCTCAACATCCTCATTTATGCTACTTTCATCTTCTGGATATGTGAATTCTTGATTGGCCAACACTTAGCCCCATACAACATGGACGGTCTAACCACCGCTCTATAGAACTTACCTTTGAGGTACGATGGCACGTTCTTGTCACACAGGACTCCAGACACTAACCTCCATTTCATCCACCCCACCCCAATACAGTGCGTAACATCCCCGTCGATCTCCTCATTTCCCTGGATAATTGAACCTAAGAAAACCCAATGAGATTACTGTGCTAAAAAAAAATTAAACTACATTACATATTAAATATTCGCCCACCCACACTTAAGAATATACAAAATAAATACTCCCTCTAAGTATCATATTCAGAGTCGTCAACATCAGAGTTACCAACGTCCTCCACATCTGCATCACCTGCAGTATCATCAACAACAATGATTTGACTCTGGGGCTGGCAAAGCAAGAGTAGAAGTACTAGCATGAGGTTCCACCTCCTCGTCAGACTCATCATCACTTTCATCATCCTCTTTCACTGAAATGGTTGGTGTGACTTCGTCCTCAGACAGATGAACATCACTATCTTCATCAATGTTTAGGGCAAACTTCGATTCAACACTAAATGGTATAAACTTGATGAAGTCTCTATCAGTTTCCTCTAGCTTCTTAACTTTAGAGGCAATTACAGACCACAGTTGTTTGAAGTTATCAATGATCACATCAAATTTCCGGTCAGTACTAACTTCATAGATTTTTCAGGACCCCTGACCGTAGAGTAATTGTCTAATTTAGTCTCAGCTAGCTGCTTCACGTCGCCTCCTTGGTTGGACACTTTAAACTTATCCTTCATGTGTTTGGTTAGGGTATTTGCAGAAAACAAATGAAACCTTGCCCACCTCAATGTCTACTACATTTCTAAGCACATAGGGCACCCACATTTACCGTGACGCCCGTCATAAGAGCATATGTCAACAACACACGTGTGTGCCACACAGTGCTGATATGCTTGCATGGTAAGATTATGTTACAAATAAAGTTCAGATAAACTCTAGCCTTTTGGTTCAAATACCTGTACGGCTGCACATGGTGCGACTCTGACCTTTTCGCTTCCACTTAGCCTGCTTGTTGCCATCACATAAAACTTCTCTGATTCTAGTATAGTCACGCTGCTTTTTCCAACTGAAGTCGTGTGAGTCCTAAAAATTCATTAAAGGCCGCCAGAGTTATGTCAATGTCAACCCCTCTCACCTTATATACTCCGCACTCCCAATCTACCCAGTTGGCATATAATTCTTGGACCATTATGATGTTGCCGTCACTTGCTGGCTTGAACTATGTACCCCAGTTGCGGTTCTCTATTAAATCCTTCCATATTCCCTTGTACCTCTTCTTCAATTTTTCTTCATCTACAGGTTTTTTCGCCAAGTACTTCTTACGCTTAACCATGAGGAAAATCTTTATTGCCTCATCATTGACAAACCGTGGTGGCGCAAGGACATTCTGTTTCTTTGCTTGTCTCTGTCCAACTGCCTCTTTCTCCATGGGTAGTTGATTCTTCTTCCTGGACTTAGGTGCAGCCCGAGAGGATGACGGTTGTGATTTTTCCTTTTGTTTGGGTGCCATAGTGTTATCTGCAAGGCGAGCAATATCTAGTGTCAACTGTATAAGAAAATTACAAGAAAGGAAATAGTTTTGAAGAATTGACAAAGGAACTCCGAGATGAACTAGGTCCATCACAGGTGACATAGACCAGCAAAGTTAAAGGCACATGAGATGCACATGCATGAGATAAATGTATTCTGGTAAAATTGAGATATCTTCTGATCGAAAAGATTGCAAAAACAAAATTGGAGAAGGACTCCTTATTCAATAAGAACAGAATCTAAGATAAGGAAAGATTTAAGAGTTGAGTTTGACTAGAACTCTTCTACCAAGGAAGAGTTGCATTAGGATTCTAGTTAATTCCTTATATACTAAATCCTATAAATTGCAGATTGTTCTTATTGTATATAGACGCACAAAAGCAGAAATTTATCAAGAATTGAGAGCAAAATTCGTGAAGAAATTTTACAATCAGTTCAATCCAAATTGGAGAGTGCGAATATAGAGCTACTTGAACCCGCTAGAAGAACCAGTTCCATCTGTTGTCTTTTAGTCTAGTTTATTGTAGTGGATGGTCTAAAATTGTACCTTTTCAGCTTTCTTAGAAGCAAATTGTCCTAGGTACTTGAGTTGTATCATTTAAGTTAGATTTAACTTGACGTAGTCACAACAACCTTTGGCGTGTTGTTATAAGGGTTAGAGTTTCCTTAGGTTTAGAAAAGAGTTTATTTTGTAAAAGCGGTTGGCTCAGAGTTGTAGTGAAGTGTTTGGAGAAAATCCTACTGAGTAGTAGGTCATGGTTTGTTCACCTTTTGAGCCAGGTGTTTTCCACGTAAAAATCTCTGTGTTCTTTATTTCTGCATTTATTATTCCGCAACAGTACGAGTTGGAACACATAGAAGAACAAAGTCCTTCTATAATGATAGCACTCAAAAACTGGACACCGCACAAATCACCCCCTCTTGTGTGGTATTGACGTATAAAACATCAATTGGTATCAGAGCGTGTTATCCTTGAAAAGGCTAACACCTTAGGAAAAGATCAAGATGAGTGCACCACTTGGGAACTGGGAAGGACAATCAACTGTTAGGCCTCCACTCTTAAATGGCCAGTACTACTCTTGGTGGAAGAATAGGATGAAGGATCACTTAATTGGAGAAGACTATGAACTATTGGACATAGTCACTGACAGTCCTTTAGCCACCATGAAGAAGACTGCTGAAGGAGTAGATGTGCCAAAGACTAGAGCTGACTGCACTGCTGAGGATTTGAGAGAGTGGGAGAAAAATGCTAGGCCAAGAAGTGGCTTGTGTGTGTACTCGATCCAGACGAGTATAGCAGAATTCAAAGCTGTACCACTGCCAAAGAATTTGGGACACTTTGCAAGTGGCTCATGAAGGAACACCTCAAGTGAAGAGGTCAAGAAGAACTTTACTATATTCTCAATATGAGAATTTCACCATGAAGGAAGGAGAGACCATCCAAGAGATGTATACAAGGTTCACTACACTAACCAATGAACTCAAGTCTCTTGAAAGGGTCATTCTTGAAGAAGATGAGGTTGAGAAAATTCTGACAAGGGTCTTGGCAGTCTCTTGGGAAAGCAAAATTACAGCCATTTAGGAACCTAAGAACATTGCAACTCTTAAGCTGGATGAGCTGATTGGAAATCTCACTGCCTATGAACTTAGAAGGCAGACTATGAAGATGGATGGTCCCAATAAGGAAAAGATTTTGGCATTCAGAATCACTGAAGAAGCTGATCTGGAGGAGGATGAAATGACCATGATCACAAAGGAATTCAAGAAGTACCTAATGAGAGCAAAAGTTCCTTCAAGAAGTGGAAGCTACAACAAACCAAGGGTTCCTGAAAAACAAACCGATGAAGGGTGTTACAAGTGTGGCAAGACTGATCACCACATCAAAAACTGCCCTCAATGGGAAATTAAATGGAAGAAAGAGAAAGTTGAACGAAGGAACAAGAAGAAGAAACAGGTTCAACCAAAGAAAAATAGAACATCAAAAAAGGCAATGGTTGCTGCTTGGGGTGAAACTTCAGATG
This sequence comes from Nicotiana paniculata, assembly GCA_005239505.1. Classification (NCBI taxonomy): domain Eukaryota; kingdom Viridiplantae; phylum Streptophyta; class Magnoliopsida; order Solanales; family Solanaceae; genus Nicotiana; species Nicotiana paniculata. Next base: position 111,336 of record ML344516.1, on the reverse strand, counting down.
AGGAGTCAAATGATGAAGATGGAGATGAACAAGCACTTATGGCAATTGGAGAATCTGATGAGGAATCTGAGGTAAGTATAATTCATCTTAAAGACAAGATTAAATTTTTGTCTAAAGAAAGGCTATCTGAGTTACTCCTGGATTTCATTGATGAATCTGAGGATCTAAACAATGAAAAGAAACAACTGTCTAAGGAGAGTGTGATTTTGAAAGCTAAGTGCAAAAATTTGGAACTTAGGGCTAGAGAAAGTGATGGTAAAAATGTTGAGTTAAAGAACCAGGTTCATGAACTTGACACCACTGTCCTAGAGCTAAGATATGAAAATCTAAAACTGAAATTAGGAACAGGTAAAGACAAAACTGATCACACACAACTCACATTAGAAGAAAACCTAGGAAAAATGAAAGACGAGTTGTACAAAAGAAATGAGCAGATAAGAGTCCTTAAGGAGGATCTAAGCAAGGTCAAGCTTGAACTAGATAGAACTAGCAAATGGAACAGGTCCTCTGATGCTTTGACATGGCTACAGGAACATCATAGTAGCAATAGAAGAGGACTTGGCTTTGGGAATCCGCTACCTAAGTGGGATCCTAAAAGCAGGTACCTCACTCTTCCTGAGAACAAGATTTGTACTCACTGTAGTAAGACTGGTCACTTTAAAAGTGAATGTAATGCAAAAGAAAAGGCCATTCAAAAGAACAACAATTTTGTTCGAGGGAAGAATTGGCTACCAAGTTGGGCTAAAAAGAATTTAATTCATCCTTTTGCTTATAAAAAGGGACCCAAACTACTTTGGGTTCCTAAGACTAACCCCTGATTTTCTTTTGTAGATTCAAGTGAAAGGTAGTAGCCAAATATGGTACATGGATAGTGGCTGCTCAAAACACATGACTGGCAACAAGGACTAGTTCCTTTCACTTGAGGACCTCAAAGGAGGAAATGTCTCCTTTGGAAATGGAAAGAAAGGTGAAATCACTGGGGTTGGTAATGAACAAGATGAAGAAGAAATGGGCTGGTCAGAAACTCAGTCCAAACTAAAGCAACACTAGAGGAAGGAACAGGTGATGGAACAGGTCCATCCAACCCGGGCAACATGACAGGGGAAATAGAACAAAATAATTCCCAAAATTCGTTGGAACCTATACCTGAACCTGTTCCACAACAACAAAGCAATGAAGGAACATCAAAGAGTAACTAGTTGGTTGTGAAACCATGCATATATGTTTACAAAAGCACTGAGTAGAGAGCATTTTGAAAGGAATATGTTACTATTAGGGATGATTAAGATCACTTAATTGAACTAGTTCAGAATATAAATACATTAAAAAATGAAAACAAAGAAAAAATTTGGCTAGAAAAGTCTGAAACGAGTGTAAATAATCAGATTAACAATTGCTCAGTCTCATACTGTAAAAAGTATACTCTTATGCCGTGTTTTGATATGACTCACTGATCACAAATGAATTTTTTTCTATCTTTGCAAATTGAGGCTTGATCAAGAGGATTCTGAAATGATGAACCTGGTTCATCGTGCTGGTTCATCTGAAAGGCGAGGTATGTGTTCTACACTCTGCACACTTTGAAATACTAATACTTAAATCATGAGCAGAACTCTGCCCAAACTCAAAATCTTTTCAAAGCCTATCTATTTGACTTTAAACCAGTTCTGTTTCAACAAGAATCCTCACCAAATTAAAATACCTAGATTTTAGGGAAGCCTTAACTGTCAATTCAAAATTAAAAGTTCATTCAAGCCACCCCCCCTCTCATAAAACAATTCTCGAATTTCCGATGACTCAGGTAACATCTGTCCCCAAACCTTTCTTCTGAGGTCATCTCTGATGTTGCTGAAACACTTAGAAAATAGGTTCATACTGGTTGGGTCTGTGAAGGATGTGGAACTGCCGGAGACGAGAAGAAGAGGTGGTAAAAACAAAATTAAATAAAAAAAAATGAGAGTGAGGGAGTACGGAGTAATGAGAAAGGGAAAAGGGAAAGAAGTGGCTAATTCTTCACCCACCTCTGAATCTTTTAGAATGGCTATTTATGGAGCTGAGACAGAAAAGGAGGAAGAAAGTAACAAGAACGCATGGGGAAGTGAATCAGGAGAAACCGCTGAAGGGTTAGTAAATTTAGGAAAGCACACAGATGAACCTGGTTCATCTACTGAGGAAACCCTGGAGGATCTGCTGAAAATGTTAGGCGATAATTATAATCCAGAGAAGAAAAGAACTCCTAAAGCTCAAACGTCTGGAACATCAAGAGAAAGTAAGAAAATAAAAGCTGCTCCTTCTGATACTTCTAATATTTCTCTTCCAAGAGGAAGAATTACAAGGAGCAAGGTAAAGCAAAGTGAGGACGAGTTGAAGAGAGCTTTAGAGGAGAGTAAGAAGAAAAGAGTGGAAAAAGGGAAAGAAAAGGTTGTTGAGCCTATTGCGGCTGTTGAAGTGGATGAGATGAACCTGGTCCATCAAAGTGAAATAGTGGCAGAGGTAGAGGTTTCAAACCCCTAAGCCCAAGAAAGCCAAGACTTCCTCAAAGAAGTCTTCATCTGTTTCTAAGTTTGCTGAACCATCCATCTTGGCTGAATGAACTAAGTCTGCAGTTTTTCCAAGCCTTAATTTCTTAGCCCTGCCTAGAATTTTCAGTGACCCAGATTCGCGATTTCTTTGTTTGTTTGTTTCTCATGTTTTAACTGTTTTTAGTTCATTTTGTGGATTGTGGCAAAATCATATTCTCCCTATCAATGAAGTTTGCTTATTTTGTTCTTGTTCATTGTCTATATTTTTTTGATAGTTTGAATTCTTAGTTGATTATTGATGATTAATCCATGATTGCATATGCAGTTGCCCAAATGGCCATGAGTAAGTGTTAAAAATCTGGGATTCACACAATTTTTTTTGCAACTTTTCCATGATGCCAAAAGGGGGAAGATAGGTTGTGCTCTGAACATGTGATATTTATAACCTAATGAACCTGGTTCTTTGTGATAAATGCTTAATACTCTTATATGTGTCAATTTTGGACTAAGCTAAAATAGGCTTGAAACACAAAGTTTGTCATCATCAAAAAGGGAGAATTTGTTGGCCCAAGAAAGGAAATAGTTTTGAAGAATTGACAAAGGAACTCCGAGATGAACCAGGTCCATCACAGGTGACATAGGCCATCAGAGTTAAAGGCACATGAGATGCACATGCATGAGATAAATGTATTCTGGTAAAATTGAGATATCTTCTGATCGAAAAGATTACAAAAACGAAATTGGAGAAGGACTCCTTATTCAATAATAATAGAATCTAAGATAAGGAAGGATTTAGGAGATGAGTTTGACTATAACCCTTCTACCAAGGAAGAGTTGCATTAGGATTCTAGTTAATTCCGTATATACTAACTCCTATAAATTGTATATTGTTCTTATTGTATATAGATGCACAAAAGCAGAAATTTATCAAGAATTGAGAGCAAAATTCGTGAAGAAATTTTGCAAGCAGTTCGAGCCAAATTGGAGAGTGCGAATCTTAAGCTACTTGAACCAGCTAGAAGAACCAGTTCCATCTTTTGTCTTTTAGTCTAGTTTATTGTAGTATATGGTCTAAATTTGTACCTTTTTCAGCTTTCTTAGAAGCAAATTGTCCTAGGTACTTGAGTTGTATCATTCAAGTTAGATTTAACTTGACGTAGTCACAACAGCCTTTGGCGTGTTGTTATAAGGGTTAGAGTTAATCCTTAGGTTTACAAAAGAGTTTATTTTGTAAATGTTGTTGGCTCAAAGTTGTAGTGAAGTGTTTGGAGAAAATCCTACTGAGTAGTAGGTCGTGGTTTTTTCACCTTTTGAGCCGGGTGTTTTCCACGTAAAAATCTCTGTGTTCTTTACTTTTCTGCATTTATTATTCCACAACAATACGAGTTGGAACACATAGAAGAACCAGGTCCTTCTATAAGGACATCACTCGAAAATTGGACACCGCACAAATCACCCCCTCTTGTGTGGTATTGACGTATAAAACATCAAAAGTTATAAGAAATATGGTCTCACAACTGAATATTCCCAAAGTCGCACATTGCTCTATTCAAGTGGACAATTATGATGGCCGTAAGCTAAGAATTAAGTACGCAGACTTCCTTAATTTAATGAAGCTTGCAATATAGAATAATGGCTGGTAGCTTCTCCAACACACACATATTCTAATAATAGAGACAATCAAATGGGTACTTAGACTTACCCTCAACAAAATCGAGCAGACCTACCCATTACGCACGTAGTACTTGGGGCCATGACAACATCATCTTATCGGAAGAACTAAACTCAATGTAAGCTCATAAATATGTTGTAGCACTCAATATTAATTACAAACATGCCAGAGCGGCGTCGTAGCATTACAAATCAATCAAGTACTTCAAATATTCAAACTTCACTCAACCGCAAACGAGTTAACAATACAAGTATGTTAGTGAAAAAAAAAAACAAAATGCGCAACGAGTTTCACCCATTCCAATTAACACATAACAACCTCCAAAAGATGGCTCACTACACAGACTTCGCGAAAACTACTATTTCGTTGTTAAGGCAAATTATCAAACAATTGGTGTGCTTAACTTAGAACTTGCACATTGTCCAAGAAATTCTGGGGATCCTCTGATGGTGCACCAGTAAATGTAGTAGAAAATAGCTTGGTGAACCGATCCAATCTCCACAAAGTGTCGGCAGACATAACTGTCCCCTCAACTGTCTGTGCCAAAAAACCCGGCTGAGCTGCTCTAGCTGCCTGAGGTGCTGGAGTCTAGAACTGAGGAGCTAGCTGCTCTGGTGTGCGGGTAGCAGGAGTCTGGGTCCCTCCCCCAGCTTGAGAGATGGCTGGTGCAGTAGGAAGGAGACCGGCCTGGGCCACGCTCTCCATAAGGCCCACTAAATGGACCAGAGCGTCCTGAAGAACCGGGGTGGCAATGAACCCCTCTGGGACCTGAGCTGGTCCAACGAAGGAACTGCCTGAGCAGGAATCTCACCGGCAAAGTCTACCTGTGGGTCCTCTACTGGTGCTGCTGCTCTGGGCTGAGCCCTGGCTCTGCCTCAGCCTCTAGCACGGCCTCGTCCTTGGCCCCTCGTGGGAGCTACAACAGGAGGATCGGGCTGCTGATCGGTAGACTAGGAAGCACGCGATCTCGTCATCTGCGAGAGAATAAAATAGAAAATCAGTTAGCATTTAGAATTCAAACCGCACGACGGAGAAGAAGAAATGTGAAGTTATTCCTAACTTTGCAGCCTCTGGGGGATAAGTACAGACGTCTCCGTACCGATCCCTCAGACTCTACAAGTTTGTCTGTGAATTGTGAGACCTAGGCAACCTAGTGCTCTGATACCAACTTGTCACGACCTGAAATCCCACTTTCAGGCCGTGATGGCGTCTAACGTTGAACCAGCTAGACAAGCCAACGTTTTAGGTTAAGTTTACCTATTTACCATTGAAATAAAAATAATATCTAGAACAAGTATGATTAAAGAATGCGGAAGACTACTAAATTCAAGAACTTTAACGATGAATCTCATAAAAACTCCTCACTTACACCCCAGAAACCGGTATCACAATCTCACGAACAATCTAAGATATTTCTAAATACAAAGGTCTGAAATAAGTGAATATAATTGTCTTGGAATTACAGGATAAGACAGAAAATGAGAAAAAGGATAAGAGGTGACGCCAAGGCCTGCGGACGCCTGCAAGACTACCTCGATGTCGTCATGGACTAAAGGATACTCCCTCGCTCAATGTCCACTGGGTCCGGCTCCGTAATCTGCACAACATAAAGAAGTGCAGGTGTAGCATCAGTACAACCGACCCAATGTACTGAGTAAGTTCCAAGCCTAACCTCGGCGAAGTAGTGGCGAGGCTAGGACACGACAAACAATATCACCTGGGCAATTTAAATAAGATATAACAGGAACTAACCACAAGAATAAACAGTAAGTACAATAACGAGGGAAACATGCTAGGGAAAAGGGATAGCAAGTACTAAAATGACGGAATGAAGCAACAGTCCATATATTCGAAAATAATAACGGGAATTGACAACACGAATTAAACAGTGAAGAGAAACGGCACGGCATATCCCCTCGTGCATATTTTTAGCGTAACACGGCACGACATGTCCCCTCGTGCATAACAATATAGAAATATGGCACGGAATGTCCCCTCGTGCATAAAAAACATAAACATGGCACAAAATGTCCCCTCGTGCAATAAACATCACAATCACGACACGGAATGTGCCCTCGTGCATATATATATCATCAACATGGCACAGAATGTCCCCTCGTGCATAAACAACATAAACATGGCACGGAATGTCCCCTCATGCATAAACATCACAATCACAGCACAGAATGTCCCCTCGTGCATAAACAACATAAACATTGCACGGAATACCCCCTCGTGCATAATAACATAAAACAACAGTTGGCATGGAAATCAACAAATAAGAAACCTTAAATGCACGAAATAATCAACAAGAATAATATCGTCCCGACAAGGGACACATCTATAACCAATCCTACACATATGTATAATCCAGCATAATGTTCCTCAACCGATCAACTACTCAACAATAACCACATCTAAGAATTTCCACCAAATGAATAGCTATCAAATTGATATTAAACCCATAAACATAGTAAAAGCCAATAAATATCATATAATTGCAAATTTCCGACTCACGGTCATGCTTGGCAACAACATATAGGTACTCGTCACCTCACCTATACATTGAACATGGAATAATCATGTAGCAATTAGGACTCAATACCTATTCCCTCAAGCTAAGGTTAGGCCAAACACTTACCTCGACTCCAAGAATGCAAATCAAGCCTCTACCACCGCTTTTCCTCTCGAATCCGACTCCGAAACAATCGTATCTAGACATAATCGACTCAATAATATCAATAATTATTCAACAATTCAATTCCAAAGCCTAATTATAGATTTCCCAACATTCTTCCAAAATTTCAAAATTCGACCCCGGGCTTGCTTGGTCCAAACACGAGGTTCGGACCAAAATCCGTTCACCCATTCCCCCACGAGCCCGAATATACAATTTTTTTTGAAATTCGACCCCAAAACGAGGCCAATTCCCGAAAATTCGAAAAGCCCTAACTCTACCCAAAAACCCAATTTTCTACCTTTAATTCCATGATTTTAGGTCTAGAATCTAATAAATGTTGATGAAAATGGAAGAAAATGAGGTTATAATTACTTACCTAAGAGGCTATGGTGATGGAGCTCTTCAAAGGTCGTCTATGGGGTTTGGGGAAGAAGAGGGTTTATGAAATTTTGCAAAATCCCGTAATGAAACATTCTGTTTTTTGACACTTGAAATAACTGGGTGAAAATGACCTATGTGATCGCGGATAAAGAGCTGCGATCGCATAGAGGACAGTCTATTTAAGCTACGCGATCGCGGACTACCTATTGCGATCGCAGAGTGCATTTATCAGCCCCCCCAGCTCACCTACACCCCTGTGCGGTCGCAGGACCACCTATGCAATCGCACAGTGTACCTGACTACCCCCCTTCACAATGCTATGCGATTGCATCTATACCTATGCGATCGCATAGAGCAATTCACCAGACGCCAGCAGCTAACCAAAACACCAGAAATTTTAAGTTCAAAACACCCCGACACCTATCCGAAACACACCCGAGCCCTCGGGGCTCCAAACCAAATATACACACAACTTCAAAAACATCCTACAGACTTATTCAAGTAATAAAAACACCAAAATAACATCATAAACATCGAATTAAGCCTCAAAATCAATGAAATTCCTTTAGACTTCAAAAACATCTAATTTTTCCATTTTTGGTCCGAATCACCTCAAACTGAGTCCGTTTCTTACCAAATTTCACTGATAACACATAATAATCATATTGAACCAGTTACAGGCTCCGGAACCATAATACGGTCCCGATAACACTGGTACATCAAATCTCATTTTCAAAAATCTTTATATTTTTCACAAAATAATTTTCTTCAAAAATTTATTTCTCGGACTTGGCACCTTGGAATTCGATTCCGGGCATACGCCCAAGTCCCATATTTTCCTACGGACCCTTCGGGACCGTCAAATCAAGGGTCCGGGTCTGTTTACCAAATATATTGACTAAAGTCAACTTTATTCAAATTTCAACACAAAAATATCATTTTTATCAATTTTTTCACATAACGGCTTCCCGGCTACACGTCCGGGCTGCGCATGCAAATCGAGGTAAGATATAAGGAGGTTTTCATGGTCTCGAAATACAGATTTAACTAAAATTACACGGGATGAACTTCTGGGTCATCACACAACCCAATAGTCGTAGAAATAAAGATAGAAAAGTAGAGATAAACTCTTCGATTCGTCTTCTTGAATGAACTTGAGAATATTTCGGTCTCAACTTTGCTTCAACAATGGTGTGTCTTTCCTTCTCTGGTCAAGTATGTGGCTGAAATAAGGGTTGAAAGTTTTTATATCACATCCCTAAGCCAATTTACTAAGTTGCCCCTCAAGATAAAACGCAGGCAAATTTGCCCTTGGGCTATAGCTGTGCTTCACACAGGGCCTTGTTATGTTTTCCATATTTTTCTGTGCTTTCCCTGTGCTTTTTGAAGTTACTTCACTACCTGGTCCGATTTCCTTTTCTTCAAAAATTGCCTTCTAGCTTCATTATTTCTCAAATCACCTCTATTCTTCACTTTTGGCTTCCTACATAACAAACTTAAACAATTAAGCTCAATTGGTCATATTTCACCATTCAAAACACCTTAAAACACACCAAAGTAGGGGTGAAACATATCCAATTACATTTAATTCTAGCATATTATCAACGACCCAAAAGGTCATCTTATGTTTTAGAACACAGTTCTGTGCTCTTTAGCCTTAAAATCTCATTTTTTTCCCTCCTCGATTTGCATGCGCAGTTCGGCCGGAAAGCTTTTATGTGGAAAATAGATGAAATAATAATTTTTGACCTTAAAAGTTGATTTTAGTTAACTTCGATCAATGTTTTGAGTAAACAAACCCGAACCCATGTTTTGACGGTCCCGGTGGGTCCGTAGTGAAATATAGGACCTGGGCGTATGCCTGAAATCGAATTTCGAGGTCCCTAACTCGAGATATGAATTTTTGTTGAAAATTGTAAGACTTAAAATCTAATGATTTTAAGAAATTGGTTAATGTTTGATATTCTTGGTATCTGGTCCGTATTTTCATTTCGGAGGCCAATATAGGTCCATTATGATATTTATACCTTATCTGTGAAATTTGGTGAGAAACGAAACTGATTTGACGTGATTCAGACGTCCGGTTATGAAAATAAAATTTTTAAAGTGTTCTTGAGAATTTAATGCGATTTGGAGCTAAATTCGTAGTTCTAGGTGTTATTTTGGCGATTTGATCGCACGAGCAAGTCAGTATGATGTTTTTAGACTTGTGTGCATGTTTGGTTTGGAGCCCCGAGGGCTCGGGTGCTATTCGGACGATGTGCAAGTTGAGTTTAAAACTCAACAGGGTTGCTGGTGCACCAGATATGGTGTGCCCACACCTGCGAGGTCTCATGTGCGAGCCAAGCCCTGCAGGTGCGACCCAAGTATGGGAGGCCAATTTTTGCAGATGCAGGAATTTTATCCGTAGGAGCGGGACCGCATAAGCGGAACCCAGTCCGTATATGCGCCCTAGTCGGCACAGCCTTTTCCGCAGAAGCGGATCCCCAGGTGCGACCCCTGCACCACAGGTGCGAAAGTCACTGGGCAGTGAGTTCATTTATATCAGGACTCAAGCCATTTGTTCACATTTTCAAAAGATAGGAGACCTAGGGGCGATTTTCAAAAGACAACTTCTTCCCCAAATCATAGGTAAGTGATTCTTAACTTGTTTCTTTCAGTTTTTCACTTCACTTTATAGGATTTCAACCTAAAATCTAGGAATTTCATGTTAGAACTTGGGATTTGGGTAGAATTAGGGAATTTTGGGAAATTGGAAATTAGACCTCAATTTGGGGTCGGATTCCGAAACTAATTACATATTCGGGCTCGAGGGTGAATGGATGAATGGGTTTTGGTCCAAACCTCGAGTTTTGACCAAGCGGGCCCGGGGTCGAGTTTTGACTTTTGGAGGGAACTTTTGGGAAACCAAAATTTATGTATTGAAATTTATTTCTTTAGAAATATTTGATGTTATTAAGTTAATTATGGCTAGATACGAGTGGTTTGGTGGTGGAATCTAGAGGAAAAGCGGTAATTGAGCAATGAGTGGCCTGTGGATCGAGGTAAGTGTTGTGTCTAACCTTGACTTGAGGGAATTAGGGACCCTCGGACTATTTGATTATGTGAAATCCATATGAGCGGCGTATATGCGAGGTGACGAGTGCTTATACGTCGCCAAATTATCTATTTTCCTTGATTTACTGCTTTCCTTTAAATGTTTCATTCCCTGTCTTAATTTTTATATTCTCTAAATGCTTAATTGCTACGAGTCAACCAATATCTTCTTCTGTCAACTATGTTAATTCTTCCCATAGGTCCCCTAGTCCCTGCTATTTTCTTAATTTGACTTGTTTGCACCTTTTAAATTGTAAGCTGCTGGCTTGGTCTCGCTGTGTAGTATTATTTGACTAGATTTTATATCAATCAAGGTTTCCTTTGCTTGGTTCAGTTTGGTATTTATTTATCGTAAAGGCCTTGTGATTTAGACTGTAAATTGACTTTGTACATTGAGTGTTTGGTACTGATATGGTGGGATCGGGCTGCACGCCGCAACAGGAGGAATAATGGAGGATTGATATGGAGGAATAAAGGTGAATATGTTTATACGGTGGGATCGGGTTTCACGCTGCAACAAGAGGAATAAGGGTGGATTGATATGCAGAAATAATGGTGAATTATCCTATTGATATTGATGTCTGGTGGGATCGGGTTGCGCGCTGCAACATATATATACATATATTATTTACTGTTATTGTTATTATTACGGAGGAATAAGGGAGAATTTTGTGATGTCTGGTGGGATCGGGTTGCGCGCCGCAACAAAAGCTATATTTTTCTATTTCCTGAACTGCATTTCTTTCCAGTATATCTTTCATTATCTGAAATAGTAAGAATTGGTAATTCTGGACGATACTGGTTCACTCTAGAGGCTGTGGTTATCGATTTCAGTTGGATGTTTGGTTCTGTTCTGTATTTCCATTATTCTGTCATTTATATACTGCATACAAGTTTGTATAAGTGCCCCACCTTAGCCTCGTCACTACCTCGTCGAGGTTAGGCTCGGCACTTACCAGTACATGGGGTCGGTTGTACTGATACTACACTTTACACATTGTGCAGATTTTGGAGACGGTCCCAACATCCGTCATTAGTGGTCTCGGATCGGATATTGCGGAGGCTTGAGGTACGACTGTTCAGCGCCCGCGGCACCTGGAATCCCCATCCTCTTTTATTTTAGCTGTGCAACTTCATTCAGACAACTTTATACTTTTCAGACCTTTATGTGTATTACTTTAGAACTCGTGAACTAGTGACACCAGATTCAGGAATTGTAATAGATGATTGGCTGTTTAATTTCCGCATTTGTACTTAGAACATATATGTTATTTTAGTTCGTTATCAATGTTACTGTTTAAACTGCTAAAAGAAGTAAAATGTTCTAATGTTGGCTTGCCTAGATGCGATGACCCAAAGGATCATCTTACGAATTAAGACTCCATTCCGGGCTCATTAGCCTTAAAAGATTAATTTTATTTGCCTCGATTTACGTGTGCAGTCCAGACGTGAAACCGGAAAGTTTTTATGTGAAAATATAAGAAATGATAATTTTTAGAGTTCAATATTTGATTTTTAGTTGACTTTGGTCAACATTTTGAGTAAACGAACTCGGACCCGTGTTCCGACGGTCGCGGGAGGTCAGCAGTAAAATATGGGACTTGGGCGTATGCCCGGAATTTGATTTCCGAGGTCCCTAGCTTTAGCAATCAATTTTTGAAGAAAATTGTTATACTGAATTTTAAAGGAACTAAAGAAATGAATTAATATTTGAAACTATTGGTATCGGGCCCGTATTTTAGTTCCGAGGTTTATTATGACATTTATATCATATTTTTGAAATTTGGTGAGAATCGGAGTTGATTTGACGTGATTCGGACGTCCGATTGAGAAATAGTGAAAGTTAAGTGTTGTTGAGAAAAATGATGAGTTTTGAGGTTAAATTCATAGTTTTACATGTTATTTTCATGATTTGATTGCACGAGCAAGTCCGTATGATATTTTTAGACTTGCATGCATGTTTGGTTTAGAGCCCCGAGGGCTCGGGTGAGTTTCGGGTAGGCTACATGACGTTTTAAACTTAGAAAGAACTGCTATTTTTGCTGTTAGAAAAGCGCTACATAAACCAAAGAATCAGTTGCAATTAGAACAATTTTAGGTCTTTCTGACCATTGATTGAGGAAAGTACCCTCCCAACAATTTACAACAGCAGTAGATGAACAACAAAATTGTGCATAATGTCTTACTTGAAAGGTAGTTTATATATACTACTATCAAGTATCCTCACAATAAATGAAGGATCAAGATACATTTTCATGCACTTAAACCACTTGATGCGGAATCTCTATTTGTTTATACATTGCAGGCCAAACAATTTTTTTTAAAAAAAATATTTGAAAAAAGAGGGTTTTAGAAGATCTCTAAAGCCCTAAAGACTCTAGGTCCGAGTCCTTAGGTCAGTCCAAGTTCTTTAAGCAGAAATCAGATCAGCGTGTGCAATATAATTATTATTCGTTCTCTTATTATTTCAAACTCCTCCAAAATCCCTTCTTGCGGGTTGTATCGCAAAACCAAGGAGCAGGTTCCCAATCTGAAAATTTCAATCAATTTCGCACTACTCCTGTTTGGCCGAAGTAGACAGTAGTCGGCGGTAATGGCGAGTTTTCTCATCTCCTTCCCTTTCGGCGGCGAAATTCAAGTTAGACTAATGTGGGAGGAATTATTTTCTTCGGGTTTTTACTGGATATACCAAACCACTATATACCATTGAAACTGCATCACTTGATGGGGAGAAGTCTTCTGAATTTTCTCTGCAATTTGAAGGAATGTCAAAAAACAAATTAGAGATAGAAAGGAAGATTTTAAAGATGCTGCACGTCGTTCAACATTGTCTTTGGGATTTGATGAGTCCAAAACAGTTGCATTATTGACATCTTCTATCACGCATAAACCTCGGCAAAGGTCAGGATTCACTAGAGCTGCGTTTAAAATGCTGGAGAGCATTGGAGCTCTAGAGCAATATTTTATGAAACACAAAAAGAATTATGTATATTTGCACCGCACAACAGAACAAGAGAGGGATAGCATTGAGCATGAAATTTGAGTGTGTTGGAGGTGAATTCGAAAGGAAAAGCTGTAGTTGAGCAGTGAGTGGCCTACGGAATTGAGGTAAATGTTTGGATTAACCTTAGCTTGAGGGAATAGGTATTGTGTCTTAATTTGCTACGTGTTAGTATAATGTGCAACGTATAGGTGTGGTGACGAGTATCTATACGTTGGTGTCAAGCATGCTGTGAGTCGAATATTGTGATTTATGGGATTTTTCATTAAGCATTACTTGAGTTTAATTTGACAATTTTCTATCTTGGGGGTGTTTCTTTGGTATTGATCATTGTTGAGTATTGGCTCGAGTTAAGAATTACTACGAGAAATTGAGTAACTAGGTGAGATTTGGTTATAGCTGTTTCCTTTGCCGGGATGATATTGATTCTACTGTTGGCTCCCTTGCGGGGACGTTATGGATTTATTATTGTTGTTTGTATTGTTGATTTCCTTGCCGGATTGTTGTTATTGACTTGTTTGGGTGAGGAAGAGTGTGAAGCACGAAGGATGATGCTGTGCATTTTACTTATTATTTGGGTGAGGAAGATTATAAAGCACGAAGGGTGATGCCGTGCATTTTATTTATTATTTGGGTGAGGATGAGAGTGAAAGCACGAAGGGTGATGCCGTGCCATATTATGATATAAAAAGCACGAAGGGTGATGTCGTGCCGTTTCTATTGATTTATTGTGAGGATGAGAGTAAAAGCACGAAGGGTGATGCCGTGCATTTTATTTATTGTTTGGTGAGGATGAGAGTAAAAGTACGACGAGTGATGCCGTGCACTTGTTTTTGTGCTATTATTTCCACTGTTTAAATTGATATATAGTTTGTTGTTTTGATTCTTATTTCCTTTATTAAATATTTCCTCCCCTCAGTATCTTCCCCTTTCTTTGTACTTAGCTGTTTAATTCTTGTTGCTATTATTTTCTTCGCATATGATTAAACTGCACAGGTTTAGTTGGTTGTCGTGTCCTAGCCTCGTCACTACTTTCGCTGAGGTTAGGCTCGACACTTACTCAGTACATGGGGTCGGTTGTACTGATACTACACTCTGCACTCTTTTGTGCAGATCCAGGTACTGGCCAGAGTTAGGATATTTTAGTAGCAGACATCATTAATCGGAGACACGAGGTAGATCTGCTGGCGTCCGTAGATTCCTGGGGTCTTCTCCATATTATTTAATTACTGTTGTATCTAATTCAAAACAGTCATATATCTTCTTTGAGCCTAATACTTGTAGTAAATTCTTAGTAGTTCGTGAATTGTGACTCCAAACCCTGGGTAGCTAGATGTTAGTATTAGCTTCGTGTTTCGTTTCATTATTTTACATATTATTCTGGATTCCTTTATTGGATAATATTAGACCTCGTTATGTTTTAATTGTTTTAAATGTTGAATCCTTCTAACATTGGCTTGCCTAGCAAGTATGGTGTTAGGCGCCATCACGATCCCGAGGGTTGGGGATTTGGGTCGTGACAAGTTGGTATCAGAGCTCTAGGTTGCCTAGGTCTCACAATTCACGAACAAGCTTAATAGAGTCTAAGGGATTGACACGGAGACGTCTGTACTTATCTCTCAGAGGCTATGAAGTTAGGAACAATTTCACTTCTATTCTACTCTATCGTGCTAATTTATTCTATCATTGATGATTGAACTCGTCTATTCTTGTCCTCTTACAAATCTCGACAACACGCAAAGAATCTACAACTAGACAAGAGATGAAGCCCCAACGACAGCTACGATTGGGGGAAGAGACAGAAGTAGAGCTCAGTCTAGAGCTCGAACATCAACTCCTATTGTAAAGCCTCTAATGGATCTAGATGCGAAGGTTCTAGCTCAGTCGGTACAAGTTGGACTAGTTCAGATTCCAGAAGGATTTATAACTACTCCAGTGTTGCAGGATGCACTAGTCCATTAATTGAGGTTGGACAAGTTTACCAAAATATTTCCACTCCATTTCAGTGGTACAATCTTTTGAGGACCCACATGATTTTCTTGACCGCTGCTATGAAGTATTGCAGAACATGGGAATAAGTTGAAAGCAACGAGGTTGATTTATATGAGCTGTGAAGATTAACATTTTGGATTATCAGACATGGTGACCTATGACTTCGTGCCAAGTGGGGAAGTCCACTATCAAGGAATAGATTGCGGGGTCATGTGTTATATCGGGTTTGGCTTGGAATGTATAAGGCCTGAGATTTTACAAGAGATAAAGTTTGGACTTGCGGTATGTACGCCTCCTTAATAACCCTATACCTCACTACCAAAGGAGTTATATAAACACTTTAAATCTACAGAAGGTCTACTCAGCGTGGAAGTCACTGTTGCCTATTTTGGGGTGCTTAAGAGGAAGTATAGTGGTTGACGAGCTTCTAGACTATGTAGTTCGTGTCAAGATTCATCTGTATATAGAGCTCCACTTTTGGGATCATTGTGCATCCATAGGGATAAGAGTTACCCCAAAGAACAACAAAGAGTGTATGAATAAATGGGGTAGCTCAGCAGTGTTGAGTCAACATAGTAAAAGAAGAAATTGGCCGCTGGTGTTTGTGGTAAGCCTACGAAGAGGACGACCAGCCATTGCAACATCAACTACTTGACTCAGTTCTCATAAATGCTTTTGAAATAGTTTGTTTCTCGGACTCTCCATGATGCGTGGCGCATAGGGTTTGAACGGTTGCGTCAGGTCACCATGACGGTGTTAGAATATGTCATCAGGTTTGATAAGTTAACCCGTCATACTCCTACTTCGGTTCATATAGCCAGAGAGAAATTTCACAAACTCATTAAAGGACTCGAATATGATTGTTAAAAAAAAAGAGAAAAAAAATTGGTACGACTCAGGGCAGGTTGATACTTTATTTCGGCTAGTGGTAGAAATTGTCCTAGACTTGGGAGAGTCATATTTCATCAGAGCACTCAGGCTACGTGCCCCATTGCAGTTACAACTCAACTTACATGACCAGCTAGGGAAAAATGGGTCGGAATGTCGAAGGTGGAGGTCAGACTCCTAGAGGTGGAGACCCAGCTTGTTAATATATTTTCTACAGTATGGATGAGGTCGCTACACCAGATGGTGTCATTACCAGTACAATTTCTTGATATGATAAAGTGAAAATTTCCTTAACTTGATTCGGCTATGAGTATCTAAGAAAAAATTCCCAATATGCTCCACTCATGGGTGAGCTTCGTAACACTGAAATCTACTTATGTGAATACTTGTATTGAGAAATTCTATGGAGATAGCTATGTCTATCATTACATGTTGTAATCTTGTTTAACAAAAAATATTTAAAAGAAGTAAAAAGGAATGTTTCGATTGGCACGATATGCATATTACTTGTGATTCAGAATTGAGGGAGATATCCTCACATTATAATATGATTTGATATGTTTAAATCGGGCTATGGGCCTCGGTGGAAGTTATATAAGGACGAGATCCTCGTGATGAAAATTCTTGTGTTTAAATTCTCCCTTGTAAAATTAAAATTTGTACTATAGTACTAATAGGGAGTCATGCCTGTTAGGTTTACTTGAAATTTTTTTGTATAAAATTATCTGTGCATAATTTTCCAAATTCGTGTTATAATTATTGAGCTTTAACCTACGAGGTAGGTTCCCGCCCATGTGGCGTTAAATGAGACACGTTAATTTGGGTGAATAATTATGAGTTCTTCATGCATCGCATCTCGTTATCAGTATTGTGAAGGTTTGAAAGGAGATTATTGTTAACGTGAAGTTATTTGATGATTCTGTAATTGACTATGAACAACTATTAAGATCATATTGAGCCAAAAGGGTGTCCCATTTAAATGGTCGGACGAGTGCGAGGCGAGCATTCAGAAGCTCAAAACAGCCTTGACTTCAGCACCGGTGTTGGTGTTACCATCAGGTTCAAGTTCTTTCACGGTATATTGTGATGTTTCCCGAGTTGGACTTGGAGCAGTATTGATGCAGGATGACAGGGTGATTGCATATGCATCTTGGCAGTTGAAAGTTCATGAAAAGAATTATCCTGTCCATGACTTAGAGTTGGCAGCCATTGTTCATGCATTAAAGATTTGGAGGCACTATCTTTATGGTGTGCCGTGTGAGGTTTCCACAGATCATCGTAGTCTCCAGTACTTGTTCAAGAAAAATGATCTAAATTTAAGGTAGCAGAGATGGTTAGAGTTATTGAAAGATTATGATGTCACTATACTATGTCTTCTAGGGAAGGCCAATGTGGTGGCCGATGCATTGAGTAGGACGGAAATGAGTATGGGCAGCCTTGCCTTCATTCCAGTCGGTGAGAGACCGTTAGCTTTAGATATTCAGACTTTGGATAATCAGTTCGTGAGGTTAGATATCTCGCCCAACAGTGTTCTAGCTTGTACAGTCGCTCGATCTTCTTTATTTGAGCGTATCAAAGATCGGCAAGATGATGACCCACATTTGGTGGTCCTTAGGGACATAATTCGACACGGTAGTGCCAAGCAGGTTACAGTTGGAGATGACGACGTTTTGAGGATGCATGGTCGTAAATGTGTGCCTAATGTCGATGTCCTTCGTGAGTTGATCCTTGAGGAGGCTCATAGTTCTAAGTATTCTATTCACTTAGGTGTAGCCAAAATGTACCAGGACTTGAGGCATCATTATTGGTGGAGAAGGATGAAAAAGGACATTGTTGCGTATGTGGCTCGTTGCTTAAATTGTCAACAGGTAAAATATGAGCATCAGAGACCCCGTGGTTTTGTTAAGTAGATAAAGATTCCTGAGTGGAAGTGAGAGCGTATCACTATGGATTTTGTTGTTGGTCTCCCACAGACTCAGAGGAAATTCGACGCAGTTTGGGTTATTATGGATAGGCTGACTAAATCAGCACATTTCATTCCAGTGGCAAGTACTTATACTTCGAAGCGGTCATCAGAGATATATATTCGAGGGATCGTTCGCCTTCACGGTGTGCCTGTGTCTATCATTTCTGATCGAGGTACGCAGTTTCCTTCGCTCTTTTGGAGGGCAGTTCAGCGTGAGTTGGGTACTCGAGTGAGTTAAGCACAACATTTCATCCTCAGATGGACGGGCAATTCGAGCGTACTGTTCAGATTTTGGAGGATATGCTCCGCGCCTGTGTTATTTACTTTGGAGGTTCTTGGGATCAATTCTTGCCGTTAGCGGAGTTTGCCTACAATAATAGTTACCAGTCGAGCATTCAGATGGCTCCTTACGAGCCATTATATGGTAGACAATGCAGATCGCCAGTTGGATGGTTTGAGTCAGGAGAGGCTCGGTTATTGGGTACAAACTTAGTTTAGGAGGCCTTGGATAAGGTCAAGATCATACAAGACCGACTTCGTACAGCTCAGTCAGGGAAAAAGAGTTATGCTGACCGTAAAGTTCGTGATGTGGAATTCATGGTTGGAGAGAGGGTATCACTTTGGGTATCACCCATGAAGGGTGTTATGAGATTTGGGAAGAAGGACAAGTTGAGCCCTAGGTATATCGGGCCATTTGAGATTCTCGAGAGAGTAGAGGAGGTAGCTTATAGACATGCGTTGCCTCCAGAGTTATCCTCAGTTCATCCGGTATTTCATGTGCCTATGCTCCGAAAATATCAGGGTGACCGTCCCACGTGTTAGATTTCAGCTTTGTCCAATTGGACAATTATTTGACTTATAAAGAGGAGCCAGTAGCCATTCTAGACCGGCAGGTTCGTCAGTTGAGGTCAAAGAGTTACCCCATCAGTTCGAGTGCAATGGAGAGGTCAGCGTGTTGAGGCAGCTACTTGGGATCCGAGTCGGACATGCTGAATATATATCATCACCTGTTCGCCAGTTCAAGTACTTTTCTATGTCCGTTCGAGGACGAACGTTTGTTTTAGAGGTGGAGATTGTGATGACCCAAAGGGTCATCTTATGCATTAAGACTCCATTGCGGGTTTATTAGCCTTAAAAGATTAGTTTTATTTACCTCGATTTACGTGCACATTCCAGGCGTGAAACCGGAAAGCTTTTATGTGAAAATATAAGAAATGATAATTTTTGGAGTTCAATATTTAATTTTTAGTTGACTTTGGTCAACATTTTGAGTAAACGGACTCGGACCCGTGTTTCGACGGTCGCGGGAGGTCAACAGTAAAATATGGGACTTGGGCGTATGCCTGAAATTTTATTTCCCAGGTCCCTAGCTTTAGAAATTAATTTTTGAAGAAAATTGTTATACTGAATTTTAAAGGAAATAAAGAAATGAATTAATGTTTGAAACTATTGGTATCGGGTCCGCATTTTAGTTCCGGAGCCCGGTACAGGTTTATTATGAAATTTATATTTATCTGTGAAATTTGGTGAAAATCGGAGTTGATTGACGTGATTCGGACGTCCGGTTCAGAAATAGTGAAAGTTAAGTGTTCTTGAGAAAAATGATGAGTTTTGAGGTTAAATTCATAGTTTACATGTTATTTTCATGATTTGATTGCACGAGCAAGTCCGTATGACGTTTTAGACTTGCGTGCATGTTTGGTTTAGAGCCCTAGGGCTCGGATGAGTTTTAAACTTAGAAAGAACTGCTATTTTTGTTGTTAGAAAAGCGCTATATAAACCAAAGAATCAGTTGCAATTAGAACAATATTAGGTCTTTCTGACCATTGATTGAGGAAAGTACCCTCCCAACAATTTACAACTGCGTAGATGAACAACAAAATTGTGTAGAATGTCTTACTTGAAAGGTAGTTTATATATACTACTATCAAGTATCCTCAAGATAAATGAAGGATCAAGATACCTTTTCATGGACTTAAACCACTTTATGCAGAATCTCTATTTGTTTATACATTGCAGGCCAAACAATTTTTAAAGAAAAAAATTTATGTGAAAAAGAGGGTTTTAGAAGATCTCTAAAGCCCTAAAGACTCTAGGTCCGAGTCCTTAGGTCATTCAAAGTTCTTTAAGCAGAAATCAGATTAGCGCGTGCAATATAATTATTATTCGTTCTCTTATTATTTCAAACTCCTCCAAAATCCCTTTTTGCGGGTTGGATCGCAAAACCAAGGAGCAGGTTCCCAATCTGAAAATTTCGATCAATTTCGCACTACTCATGGTTGGCCGAAGTAGACAGTAGTCGCCGGCAGCGGTGAGTTTGCTCATTTCTGTCCTTTTCGGCAGCGAAATTCAAGTTAGATTAATGTGGGAGGAATAATATCTTCTGCTTTTTGCTGGATATACCAAACCACTATATACCATTGAAACTGCATCAATTGATTGGGAGAAGTCTTTTGAATTTTCTCTGCAATTTGAAGGAATGTCAAGAAAAAAATTAGAGACACAACAGAAGATTTTAAAGATGCTGCACGTCGTTCAACATTGCCTTTGGGATTTGATGAGTCCAAAACAGCTGCATTATTGGCGTTTTCTATCACGCATAAACCTCGACAAAGGTCAGGATCCCCTAGAGCTGCGTTTAAAATGCTGGAGAGCATTGGAGATCTAGAGCAATTTTTGATGAAACACAAAAAGGATTATGTATATTTGCACCGTACAACAGAACAAGAGAGGGATAGCATTGAGCATGAAATTCGAGTGTGTTGGAGGTGAATTTTAAAGGAAAAGCTGTAATTGAGCTGTGAGTGGCCTGCGGAATTGAGGTAAGTGTTTGGCTTAATCTTAGCTTGAGGGAATAGATATTGTGTCTTAATTTGCTACGTGTTAGTATAATATGCAACATATAGGTGTAGTGATGAATATCTATACATTGGTGTCAAGCATGCTGTGAGTCGAATATTGTGATTTATGGGATTTTTCATTAAGCATTACTTGAGTTTAATTTGACAATTTTCTATCTTGGTGGTGTATCTTTGGTATTGATCATTGTTGAGTATTGGCTCGAGTTTAGAATTACTACGTGAAATTGAGTAACTAGGTGAGATTTGGTTATAGCTGTTTCCCTTACCGAGATGATATTGATTCTACTGTTGGCTCCCTTGCCGGGACGTTATGCCTTTATTATTGTTGTTTGTATTGTTGTTTCCTTGCCGGGCTGTTGTTATTGACTTGTTTGGGTGAGGAAGAGTGTGAAGCACGAAGGGTGATGCCTTGCATCTTACTTTTTATTTGGGTGAGGAAGAGTGTAAAGCACGAAGGGTGATGCCATGCATTTTATTTATTACTTGGGTGAGGATGAGAGTAAAAGCACGAAGGGTGAGGCCGTGCCATATTATGATATTAAAAGCACGAAGGGTGATGCCGTTTCGTTCCTATTGATTTATTGTGAGGATGAGAGTAAAATCACGAAGGGTGATGCCGTGCATTTTATTTATTGTTTGGTGAGGATGAGAGTAAAAGCACGAAGGATGATGCCGTGCACTTGTTTTTTGTGCTATTATTTCCGCTGTTTAAATTGATATCTAGTTTGTTGTTTTGCTTCTTATTTCCTTTATTAAATATTTCCTCCCCTCAGTATGTTCCCCTTTTCTTGTACTTAGCTGCTTATTCTTGTTGCTATTATTTTCTCCGTTTATGATTAAACTGCACATGTTTAGTTGGTTGTCGTGTCCTAGCCTCGTCACTACTTCGCTGAGGTTAGGCTCGACACTTACTCAGTACATGGGGTCGGTTGTACTGATACTACACTCTGCACTCTTTTGTGCAGATCCAGGTACTGGCCAGAGTTAGGATATTTTAGTAGCAGACATCATTAATCGGAGACACGAGGTAGATCTGCTGGCGTCCGTAGATTCCTGGGGTCTTCTCCATATTATTTAATTACTGTTGTATCTAATTCAAAACAGTCATATATCTTCTTTGAGCCTAATACTTGTAGTAAATTCTTAGTAGTTCGTGAATTGTGACTCCAAACCCTGGGTAGCTAGATGTTAGTATTAGCTTCGTGTTTCGTTTCATTATTTTACATATTATTCTGGATTCCTTTATTGGATAATATTAGACCTCGTTATGTTTTAATTGTTTTAAATGTTGAATCCTTCTAACATTGGCTTGCCTAGAAAGTGTGGTGTTAGGCGCTATCACGATCCCGAGGGTTAGGGATTTGGGTCGTGACATTAGCAAGTGAAATGTTAGGCGTCATCACGATCCCGACAGTGGAAATTTCAGGTCGTGACAGGTGGTATATACATACGTTTGATTGTATGTAGCATATTAAGTTTATAAGGAATTTGCTACAATTACAAAAGGATAGAGGTCTAAAGCATATGAGAAAAATTTAATCGAACCTGAGATGTCAAATTCAATGTATATTTTGTTGTCAATATGCTGGAGCTTGTGGACGCATTTGTATCATAATAAAATATCGCCAAGATAATTAAATGAATTTTTACCTTTAAAAGTATATTTAATGTTAACTCAAATCACCATAGGATCTGTACGTCATTAACATTCTTATCCTAAATTTAGGCTATCATGTATTTTGCAGTCAACTGCTATTGGTTGCAAAGTTACCTATGAAAGATTTTCTCAAATGTTACCACTTTCTTCAATTAATTCTTATTTTCTTTAAAAATAGGCAGTAACTTGAAAAATTGGTGAAGAAAACAAAAGTATTTTATCGAATATGCTTGCAATATAAACTTTGTTTGTTATTGGATAAAGAGAATACATAGGATAAGAGGAGCTTAGAAAATGGAATCACCTAAACTTTTATATCTTTTTATACAAATTCCATAAGTATTAACTAACATGGACAAATGCAGACGTCAATACTAAATTGTTTATCTCACAAGTTCAAAAGATATTCAATTATTTTTTTATTTAACTATTACGTAGACATAATAAATGAGTGTTTTATCTTTTTTAACGTACCTTACTATTTCATGTTAATTTTTTATTTAGTGACGCGGTATATACGTGTAAAGACCTGACCGGTCGTTTTTCGTTATCGGACCCCGTTTCCCTAAATGAAACCTCCCATAGCGGCTTATTATGATTTATGACTTGCGGGGAGTTCGTGATTCGGGGGTGTTTAGAGTGCGATAGAATCATTTGGTTCCTTAAGGTTGGCGTTTAAGGCCAAGTTTGACTTCGGTCAACATTTTTAGTAAACGACCTCGGAATCGAGTTTTGACGATTCTGGTAGTTTCGTACGATGATTCCGGACCTGGGCGTTGGTTCGAAATGGGTTTCTGATGACCCGGGAGCATTTCAGCACCCAATATTGAATTAAGAGTTCCTTAAGTTCCTATTATGGTTTGGGACGTGTTTTTGTGATATCGAGGTCCGAACGGAATTCTGAGATCAAGAATAGTTCCGTTATGTCATTTATGACTTGCCTGCAAAATTTGGTGTCATTCCGAGTAGTATAGGTCGTTTCGGCGCATTGTTAGTGAAGTCTACAAAACTTAAAGTTCCTAAGTTTGGTTCTAGGGGTTTTGAGGTGTGATTTTGAGTTTTAGCGTTGTTTGGGATGTTCCGAAGGCTCGAGCGGGTCCGTATTATGATTTGGCACTCGTTGGTATATTTGGAAGGGGGCTTGGGTGGGCCCAGGTGCCTCCCGGACATCACACGAGGCCAAAAACCAGCTGCAACAACTGCTGGTGCACCTGTTCTGGTGTGACCGCATGTGCGGTTTCCTAGTCGCAGGTGCGGCACCGCTCCTGCGGTCTCAGCTTCGCAGGTGTGACCCCCAGTGGCCAGGCAAATTCTCACAGGTGCGGATAAAACTCCGCGGGATCGGAGCCGCAGGTGCGGTCTCCACTCCGCAGGTGCGGGCCCATGCATCGTAGTCCATTTCCGGAGGTGCGAGCTTTTGCTCGCAGGTGCAAGACCGCAGGTGCAGAAATGCTGTTCAGACAGTGCGTTTTTATACACGAGAATTAACTCATTTCCCTTATCTTCTTCTTCTTCCTTGGGGCGATTTCCACCATTTTAGAGAGGCAAACGACCTGTTATTGAAGGTAAGTAAATTCCACTATAATATTAGCTTCATGCATGAAATACTAGCTTAATTAACTACCTAAATTAGTGAAAATTCAAGAATGGGGTAGTAACCTAGGGCTTTCGATAATTTGAGAATTTATCCGTGAATTTGTTATGAAATCAAGTAGAAATCGTATATTAATGATCCTTAGGCTATGGGTGAGTGTTTCCTTCGAGAATTTGTGGAATCCAATCATGTGGGCCCGGGGTTGGATTTTAGAATCTCTTCAAGAATGTGAAATTTACTAAATAAGTAGGAGAATTTCCATATTTTGAGCATAAATTAATGAATTTGTATAGCATTTGGCTAGTTTCGAGTCCTCGGGTGTAGAGTTTGGAGTTTCGGGCGCGTTATTGGTCCGGGAAGTAGGTTCGATGCAANGGGGGGGGCTACGCATGCACGAAGTGACGAGAGTCCGTGTGTAGCTACTACTATTTATGTTGGGTAGTTCTAGGACTCACGAGCATGCTTATATGTGCCTTACGTGTATTCCTAAACGTATCTTGAATTGCTTATTATCCTTGATTTGACATGAGAATATTAGTAAATTGTGGTCCAGGATATGTTGCTTAGGTTCTTGCCTTAAAGAATAATCTCTGATAATTCCCTAAAAATTGATAATTTTATGTATGTATGCGGCACTGCGTCACATGTATGATTCGTGAGTGGAATAGACCTACTACTATGTCAACCGCGTCGCATGTTCTATTTGCGAGCGGGGTAATAGATGCATCTATTGTTCGAGCCGTTCGACCCTCGGTAGTGCATATTTATTTTTTTTGCGACGTTTCGGCCGTACGTGTCCGGCCTGATATGTGCTGTATGATTCACTAGAAATTTGTTGTAATTGTACAAACCGGTTCATGTTTATAAGGGAATTTAGTACATTATGTGCTAGTATAATTTGACATGCAAAGGTAAATACAACTATACTTGATGATTTATCTCCTTGTGATTTCTACGACTGTTATGCCTGCCTAGTTCCTATTAAATCATGTTATTTAGAAAATGTTGACCCTAGTAAGTATCACGCCTACCTCTCATCACTACCTCTTCGAGGTTAGGCGGGATACTCACTTGGTACATATTTGCTTATGTACTCATGCTGCACTTCTGTACTTAAATGTAGAGGTTCTGAGGCTGGTGCATCTGGTTATCAGACCGGATCTCGATTCTGATCTCAGTTGGACCCGACTTCACGGTGAGCTGCTTCTCCTGACGATCCTCGGCGGCACCTTGGAGTTTTCTTTTGCTTATTTCCCGTCTATTCCTTTCAAACAGTGGGATTGTATATTTTGTTTTGTATATTCTGTTAGTATGCCCGTAGAACTTGTGACACTAGTTCCTGGCACACACATAGTTGTTATTTTGGTTTACGGGTTTGTATCTATACATTGGCTCATTCCTCATCACGACTGTTTCGATTAAAAACTGGCTAATTATCTTTGTCAAATCACGTTTTAACTTTTAAAAATCAAGTATATTTTAAAGTGTTTAAACTAATAAGAAGGAACCTTTAGTAACTTAAGATTCGGCTTGCCTGACCCTGCTGTTAGGCTCCATCACGACCTCAGTTAGGATTTTGGGTCGTGAAAACATGGTATCAGAGCACTAGGTTCACGTAGGTCTCCCAAGTCACGGGAAAACCTAGTTGAGTCTAGCAGATCGGTATGGAGACGTCTGTACTTATCTTCGGGAGGCTATAGGGTGTTAGGAAAACCTCTCCTTATTCTTATTCTATCATACAGTCAATGGTTTACTAAATTTCGTTCTTCTATTCTCTCACAGATGGTGAGGACGCGTACATCTGATGTTCCAGATCCGGGAGGGGCCGCTACCCCCGTTGTTCGCAGCCGTGGTAGAGGCCGGGGGAGGGAACCAGCCTGAGGTAGGGGACGAGGGCGTCCCCGAGCTATCCCTGTCGTACCACCAAAGGACCCCACTATAGAGGAGCAGGGCGAGGTGCCCCTAGCAGGTCCTACTCCAGTAGATTTTATGACGGCGCTAGGATTCCAGGAGATCATGGGCCGTATGATGCGATTCATGGACACATTTGGTTCCTTAGAGTGCTATAGAAACATTTGATTCCTTAAGGTTGGCCTTTAAGGACAAGTTTGACTTCGGTCAACATTTTTAGTAAACGACCTCGGAATCTAGTTTCGACGATTTCGGTAGCTTCGTATGATGATTCCGGACCTGGGCGTAGGTTCGGAATGGGTTTCTGATGACCCGGGAGCGTTTTGGCGCCCAATATTGAATTAAGAGTTCCTTAAGTTCCTATTATGGTTTGGGACGTGTTTTTTCGATATCGAGGTCCAAGGAATTTCGAGACCGGGAATAGTTCTATTATGTCATTTATGACTTGCCTGCAAATTTTGGTGTCATTCCGAGTAGTATAGGTCGTTTCGGCGCGTTGTCAGTGAAGTCTAGAAAACTTAAAGTTCCTAAGTTTGGTTCTAGGGGTTTTGAGGTGTGATTTTGAGTTTTATCGTTGTTTTGGGTGTTTTGAAGGCTCGAACGAGTCCATATTATGATTTGAGGCTCGTTGGTATATTTGGACAGGGGCTCGGGTGGGCCCAAGTGCCTCCCGGACACCATACGATGCTAAAAACCAGCTGCAATAGCTGCTGGTGCACCTGTTCTGGTATGACCGCAGTTGCGGTTGCCCAGTCGCAGGTGCGGGACCGCAGGAGCCTCGCAGGTGCGACCCCCAGTGTTCAGGCCAATTCTCGTAGGTGCGGATAAAACTCCACAGGAGCAGAGCCGCAGATGCGGTCTCCACTCCACAGGTGCGGGCCCAGGCATCCTAGTCCATTTCCGCAGGTGCGAGCTTTTGCTCGCAGGTGCGAGACCGCATGTGCGGTCCTCGAGCCGCAGGTGCGGAAATGCTGTTCAGACAGTGTGTTTTTATACACGGGAATTAACTCATTTCCCTTATCTTCTTCTTCCTTGGGGCGATTTCCACCATTTTAGAGGGGCAAATGACCTGGTTATTGAAGGTAAGTAAATTCCACTCTAATATTAGCTTCATGCATGAAATACTAGATTAATTAACTACCTAAATTAGTGGAAATTCTAGAATGGGGTAGTAACCTAGGGCTTTCGATAATTTGAGAATTTATCCGCGAATTTGCTATGAAATCAAGTAGAAATCGTATATTAATGATCCTTAGGTTATGGGTGAGTGTTTCCTTCGAGAATTTGTGGAATCCGTGCATGTGGGCCCGAGGTTGGATTTTAGAATCTTTTCAAGAATGTGAAATTTACTAAATAAGTAGGAGAATTTCCATATTTTGAGCATAAATTAATGAATTTGTATAACATTTGGCTAGTTTCGATTTTCGGGCGCATTCTTGGTCCGAGAAGTAGGGTCGACGCGAGGTGAGTCTCCTTTCTAACCTTGTAAGGGGGAATTGTACCCATAGGTGATTATAAATAATTACATGTCCTTATTTGCGGGGGCTACGCACGCACGAAGTGACGAGAGTCCGTGGATAGCTACTACTATGTATGTTGGGTAGTTCTAGGACTCACGAGTATGCTTATATATGCCTTACGTGTATTCCTAAAGGTATCTTGAATTGATTATTATCCTTGATTTGGCATGAGAGTATTAGTAAGTTGTGGTCCATGATATATTGCTTAGGTTCTTGCCTTAAAGAATAATCTCTGATAATTCCCTAAAAATTGATAATTTTATGTATGTATGCTGCACCGCGTCACATGTATGATTCGTGAGCGGAATAGACCTACTATTATGTCAACCACGTCGCATGTTCGATTCGCGAGCGGGGTAATAGATGCATCTATGGTTCGAGCCGTTCGACCCTCGGCAGTGCACATTTATTTTTTTCGTGACATTTTGGCCGTACGTGTCCGGCCTGATATGTGTTGTATGATTCATTGGAAATTTGTTGTAATTGTACAAACTGGTTCATGTTAATAAGGTAATTTAGTACATTATGTGCTAGTGTAATTTGACATGCAAAGGTAAATACAACTATACTTGATGATTTATCTCCTTGTGATTTCTACGACTGTTATGCCTGCCTAGTTCCTATTAAATCATGTTATTTAGAAAATGTTGACCCTAGTAAGTATCACGTCTACCTCTCGTCACTACCTCTTCGAGGTTAGGCGGGATACTCACTGGGTACATATTTGCTTATGTACTCATGCTGCACTTCTATACTTAATTGTAGAGGTTCTGAGGCTGGTGCATCTGGTTATTAGACCGGATCTCGATTCTGATCTCAGTTGGACCCGACTTCACGGTGAGCTGCTTCTCCTGACGATCCTTGACGACACCTTGGAGTTTTCTTTTGCTTATTTCCCGTCTATTCCTTTCAGACAGTGGGATTGTATATTTTGTTTTGTATATTCTGTTAGTATGCCCGTAGAACTTGTGACACTAGTTCCTGGCACACACGTAGTTGTTATTTTGGTTTACGGGTCTGTATCTATAAATATTGGCTCATTCCTCATCACGACTGTTTCGATTAAAAACTGGCTAATTATCTTTGTCAAATCACGTTTTAACTTTTAAAAACCGAGTATATTTTAAAGTGTTTAAACTAATAAGAAGGAACCTTTAGTAACTTAAGAGTCGGCTTGCCTGACCCCGCTGTTAGGCGCCATCACGACCTCAGTTAGGATTTTGGGTCGTGACAATACGTGCAATGCACGTAATCTAAAGCTAGTACTATATTAAAAGCATGAAGGTCCTTAGTGAAATATCATTTTTTTTGTTCTTTAAAAAATAATGTTCACACTAAATAAAATAGTCTTTGAATTAATTTTCTATTACTTAGAAATCTTCATTTAATTAATTATTTGACTAATATATTATCATTACCTATATGAGTTATATAAAAATTCCTAATATTTAGGAACTTAATTTACCTTAGACTTTATATAACTACAATTGCTGATCCTAAATTAATGGACTATAGTTTCATCAATACGTAAAATATATGATCTATATGAGATAATAGTTGAAACTGTTATGAAACAATAAAAGAAGAAGAGTATTGCAGAGAAAAGTAGAGAGAGAATTCTTATTGATTTTGGGATCAATTACAATAGAATAGAACCCCTCTATTTATAGGGAAAAAATGACTTAGCCTCCAAGTAACAAACCCTAAAATCTCTCTAAAATATAGGCATTCACCATAAATAAAATACTATTTATAACACTCCCCCTTGAATGACTATTCAACAGATGATGTGCCTCGTCAAAATCTTAACTAAAATAAAACCCAGCAGGAAAAAAAAAATTCTAGAAAAGAAAAAAGAGTACACATGTTTAACAATATGCCTTTTGGTTGCTTCATTAAAAACCTTGCAAGGAAAACCCATGTCACGACCCGATTTGAGCCTCCGAAAGTTGTCGTGACGGCACCTAGTCTCTATGACTAGGTAAGCCTAATATTACGGAAAATGTAAAGACAACACAACATTTAAAATATAAAACATCATATTGTGAATAACCCAAAAATAATGCCACTCGGAATATACAAAAATAGTTTTCCCGAGACCCGGAATATCGCTAAGTCACAAGCTTCTATAATATATTGTGGCCCTATACAAAAGTCTGAAGATACATAAGAAGACTTTAGACGAGGGAGTAGAAGGGGACTCTGAGGATTTTTGCGGACGCAGGCAGAAGTACCTTGAAGTCTCCTAGAAATCAGAAACACATACTATCCTCGAGGCTGATAGCTCGTACATGGATCTACACACGGAAAACATGTGCAGGAAAGGGCATGAGTACACCATAATGGTACCCAGTAAGTGCCAAGCCTAACCTCGGTCAAGTAGTGAAGATGTCAGGTCTAGGCCAACTCTACACCGCCTCTACCTTCTTCGGATCTACCTTGATCCCATCACAAGACACTATGTGGCCCAAGAACGCCACTGAATCAAGCCAGAATTCACACTTAGAAAATTTTGCATACAATCTCTTCTCCCTCAAAGTCTGAAGCACGGTCCTCAAGTGCTGCTCATGATCTTCCAGGGACTAGGAATATACCAAAATGTCGTCAATAAACACAATGATAAAGGAATCAAGATAAGGCCGGAACACACTGTGCATCAAATGCATAAAGGTTGCTGGGGCATTGGTTAGCCCAAATGACATGACAAGAAATTCATAATGACCACATCTGGTCCTGAAGGCAGTCTTCGGGATGTTCGGCTCCCGAATCTTCAACTGATGATAGCCAGAACGCAAGTCAATCTTTTAAAATACCCTGGCACCCAGTAACTGATAAAAAATCATCGATGTGAGGCAAGGGATACCTATTATTCACTGTAACCTTGTTCAGATGTCGATAATCAATACACATACGCATAGAACCATCCCTTTCCTTCACAAATAAGATCGGAGCACCCCAAGCTGATACACTGGGCCTGATGAAACCCTTATCAAGCAACTCCTATAACTGCTCCTTCAACTCCTTCAACTCAGGAGGAGCCACACGATAGGGAGGAATAGAAATGGGTTGAGTGCCCAACAACAAATCAATGCCGAAATCAATATCTCTATCGGGCGGCATACCCGGAAGATCAGTTGGAAATACATCAGGGAAGTCCCTCACTACAGGGACTGACTCAACTGTAGGGATATCAACACTAATATCTCTCACATAGGCTAAATACGCATCACACCCCTTCTCCACCATCCGTTGAGCCTTATGAAATGAAATGACACTGCATGGAGTATACTCTAAGGTACCTCTCCACTCTAATCTCGGTAAGCCTGGCATAGCTAGCGTCACAGTCATAGCGTGACAATCAAGAATAGCATAATGGGGCAACAACCAGACCATGCCCACGATAACATCGAAATCTACCATACTGAGTAATAACAAGTCAGCTCTGGTCTCAAAACCACTAAGAGAAATCAAACACGACCGATATACTCCGTTCACAAGAATCCCGAGATATCCCCAAATACGGAGCAAAATAAGAAGACATATATGAATACGTAGAGACTTGGACAAATAATGCTGATGCAACCCTATGGAAGACAGGGACAGTACCTGTGATGACTGAATATGAAGCGACGGCCTCTGAACGGGCTGGAAGGGAATAGTACCTGGCCTGGACTCCCCCTCTAGGGCGACCTCTACCTCCCCGACCTCCGCCTCGAGCTTCCTGAGAAGGTGGGGCAGCAGCTGGGGCTGGAAGAATAGATAGAGGACACAGTGGAGCACATGGAGCCTGATAAGTCTGTGAAGATGCACCTTTCCTAGATCTGGGGCAATCTCTGACCATGTGAAGAGTGTCACCACACTCAAAACAACCCCTCGGAGGATGCTGTGTCTGAGACTGACTCCGAGCTGGCTTGTTGGACTGGCCGGTATAGCACCTCGAGCAGGAGGCACACTGGATACTGGTGGTGCATAATAGGGCTCCTGAGGTCTAGGAGGAGCTGAAACACCACTGGCTGCAGGAAGAGCTGAATGAATAGGGCGACTCACAAAATCCCTACCATAGCATGCTGCTGGTGCACGAACTCCTGAGAAATCACCAGTCTCTCGAGACCTCTTGGCCTCTCTCTCCTCTCTGTCCCGAGCAAACATGCCCTCTACCCTTTTGGCAATACTCACTGCGTGCTAATAGGTGATGTCCATATCTAACTCTATGGCGATACTGGTCTGAATACTGGGGTGGAGTCCCGCGATGAAGCGATGAACCCTCTCTCTAACTGTGGCAACCAAAGCCGGTCCATGATGAGCTAAATCATTAAAACAGACTGCATACTCCGACACAGTCATAGCACCCTGGCGCAGCTGCTCAAACTCTGCGGGCTAAGCATCCCTGAGGCTCTGAGGGACATACTCGCGTAGGAACATCTCTGAAAACTGAGTCCAAGTGAGTGAGGCTGCCTTGTCCGGACTACTCAGCTCATAGGAATTCCACCATTGATATGACGCTCCCCTCAGCTGGAAAGCGGTGAAAGAAACTCCGCTCGTCTCCACAATGCCCATAATGCGGAGAATACAATGACACTCCTCAAGAAAACCCATACCGTCATCAGAAGCTAGTCCACTAAAAGTAGGTGGGTGGTACTTCTTGTACCTCTCGAGCCTAAGCTGCTCTACCTCAGAAGCAGCTACCCTAGTCTCATGCTGAATCAGAGCCACTGGGGGCATATGAATATACTCTGGGGCCTGATCAACCTGGGCCTCTGCTCAGGAGTGCAGGATGCGGGAGTCTGTGCTCCTATCCCCGCCTGAGATGTAGCGGGAGATATCAGAAGTAGTCCAGCTTGAGCTAGAGTGCTGAACATGCTTATGAACTGAGCTAAAGTCTCCTGGAAGGCTGGAGCAGCAATAGGAATCTCCGGTGCCGTCCCTCCAGCTGGATCTTCTGGGGGCTCCTCTGACGCAGCTCTCGCAGGTGCTCGAGATACACCGCGTGGTCGTCCTCTACCCCGACCCTGGCCTCTGGCGGCTCTGGCAGCTCTGACAGGAGGATCGGGTGCCTGATCGTCAGTCCTCCCAGTACGGATCCTCACCATCTATGAGAAAGAATAAAATAGAATTTTAAAGTTTTGATGTCAAGAACTCGCACGACAAGGAAATCAAAGAAATATGATTGTTTTTAACAGTTACATAGCCTCCCGAAGATAAGTACGGACGTCTCCGCACCGATCCGAGAGACTTTAATCAACTGACTTGTGACTCGCGATTCTTATGAACCTAGTGCTCTGATACCAACTTGTCACAACCCGATTTGACCCTCCGAAAGGTGTCGTGACGACACCTAGTCTCTACGACTAGGTAAGCCTAATATTACGAAAAATGTAAAGACAACACAACATTTAAAATATAAAACAGCATATTGTGAATAACCCAAAAATAATGCCACTCAGCATATACAAAAAATAGTTTTCCCGAGACCCGGAATATCGCTAAGTCACAAGCTTCTATAATATATTATGGCTCTATACAAAAGTCTGAAGATACATAAGAAGACTCTAGACGAGGGAGTAGAAGGGGACTCTAAGGATTTCTGCGGACGCGGGCAGAAGTACCTTGAAGTCTCCTAGAAATCAGCAACACGTACTATCCTCGAGGCTAATAGCTCGTATCTGGATCTGCACACAGAAAACATGTGCAGGAAAGGGAACGAGTACACCACAAACGGTACCAAGTAAGTTCCAAGCCTAACCTTAGTCAAGTAGTGACGAGGTCAGGTCAAGGCCCTACCAGAGTAAATATAATCAAATTAAACAATAAAAGATATAAGTAAATTTACGGTAAAATATTTAAAGAAATTCTCAATGTTTAACATTAAAGGAGCCCTCGGCTCGGAACAAGGTAAAACACAGTAGGAAAAACTCCCAGGATACCGTCCCGTAGTTCCAAATGATTATGCAGTGTAGGGGGATCTCCCGAAATATTTCCGTAGTCCCAAAAGTAAATATGTAGTGCGGGGGATCTCCCAAAATATGTCCATAGTCTAAAATAAATATGCAATACAGGGGGATCTCCCGGAATACGTCAGTAGTCCCAATTTAGATATGCAAGACAGGGGGATCTCTCGGAATACGTCCGTAGTCCCAATTTAAATATGCAAGACAGAGGGATCTCCCGTAATACGCCCGTAGTCCCAATTTAAATATGCAACGCAAGATAAAATGACAGGTATGACATCGAGTTATACAGTTTATACTAAATACTTATAGGGAAAATAGAGGCTTAACTAAGCATGGCACACAAAAGGTCAAATAGGCAATTAAACACATAAGCATGCTTCCCTAATCTAAGCTAAACAATTAAACATATTAATGCAATGTAATAAAGGAAAAATAGTTGATGACTTAGAAAAGGGAAAATGAGATTTTTTCAATAATAGCCCATGTACATACTCGTCACCTTACGTACACGGCGCCCACACATCAATTAATATCAAACATCCTAAGGGGGAGTTCCCCAACACAAGGTTAGGCAAGCCACTTACCTCACCTGCTCAAATCAACATGAAATCACGCTCTTTCCACGAGTATCCAACTCCGAATGACCCGAATCTATTCAAATAAATTGCATAATGTAAATATAGCTATAAGTAACTAATTCAACTAATCAATTCGAAGCTAAAATGCAAAATTAGGAAAATCGCTCCGAAAAATCTTCCCAGGCCCACGTCTCAGAATCAGGTAAAATTTACAAATTATGAACACCCATTCACTCACGAGAACACTCGAACAAAAATTATCAAAATCCGACGTCAAAATCTCAAATCTCATATTTTCACTTGGGGAACTTTTTCCCCCATTTCCAAACTTTTACCCTCAAACTCCTTAATTAGAAGAGGAAAACAACACTAGATTATTGTATTATGATAAAAATAGAGTTAGAATTCGTTACCCAGTGATTTTCCTTCAAATCACTCGAGAAATCGTCTCCCACCGAGCTCTAAATCGATTTTTGTGTTATGAAATTTCAAACCCTCGAATTCCTATATCTTCCTAGCAATTTCTGCATCTACGGTTCATGGGGACGCACCTACGGCTGGGGCTCCGCATCTGCGGAATTTCATTAAATCCCCAAGCATCGCACATGCGCTCCACTCATCGCCAGATGCGGTTACGCTTCTGTGGTCCTTGAGCCATCTGTGACTAATGGTATTCATGCCTCAGATCGCATCTGCGACCTCCTTACTCGTTTCTACGGGGTTGCACCGGCGGGCTTCCCACTGCAGGTGCGAGAACACCAGAAATATCCAACTTTAGAATTTGCCTAAGTCCCATTTTCTTTCCGTTGAGCATCCGAAACACACCCGAGGCCCCTAAGACCTCAGCCAAACCTACCAACCAGTCCTATAACCTCATTAGAACTTAGTCAAGCCTTCAAACCACATCACATAACAACCAAAACAAGAATTAAACACGGATTCAAGCCTAAGAACTTAGCATTTTTCCAAAATCTACAAACGATGCCGAAACACGTCAAAACTAGTCTGAATGACCTCAAATTTGACACACAACTCACAAATGACACTACGAATCAACATCCACTTCCGAAATTCCATCCTGAGCTCGACATCAAATTTTCCCTATCGGCCGAAATCGCCGAAAATTTAATTTTCGCCAATTCAAGCCTAAATCTACTACAGATGTCTAAAACACATTCCGAACGCGATCCTAACCCCAAAATCACTCAACGGAGCTAACGGAGTCAGTGGAATTCCATTCCGGGTCCATCTTCACACAATTCTGACTACGGTCCAAATTCTAAGGCTTAAACTCACATCTCGGACTAAGTGTCCCAAAACTCTCCGAATTCCATAATTAATCAATCCAGCCAGTCTCGATAGCAGAGACAAACATGGGGAAAGCAGTTATTAGGAGATCGAGGCTCTAACTCTCAAAACGACCGGCCGGGTCGTTACAACCCAGTGGGATAAAACCATGTAAGGGAAAAAGAGCACAACGCGTATTAACTCCCCCTGATGAGAGCATCGATTCACATCCTTGAGCCTTCGCATCCCAATCTTGTGCATTAGCTTCTTGGAGGTTGACGTCAGCAGATATTTTATGAATAAATCACCCATATTAACTCCAATGAATATGTTTCACCTTGAAAATTCTCGCTATCACATTATCATGCTTATAATTATAGCAAGATCGAAATGTGCAAAAATTGTACTTAGGATGCAGTACTTCATGACCAAGAATTTTATATGCTTTAAGAAATTTAAATTCTTCATGGATTGTCATATAAGTTAAATTATATAAGCCATATGAATGGGCTTTAGATGCATATCAAGTTTTTATGTCATGCTAGACATATAAGATAGATAAAGGCAATTGCACACACCATTGACTTTATACTTTCAAGTATTTGAACTGCAAGTCCAAAACTACATGTCTTTCATATGAAACCAATTCTATCCGAATTTTGTCTCTTCAATTTGGCCAATATTTTTGTGTCTGTATTTGACAGAATTAAGATCCTCATCTATACTTAGCGCTATCATAGATGTCGACGACGAACATTTTATATCGGTTCCAATATTTTTTTCATAAAGACATAACATAGAGATCACTTCATTCATATTTTCAGGTACCTGAACCTCTCTTGAGATTTTATGAAGTATTATGTCATGTGATATTCTAGATCACTTGCCTCCTTATTATGATTATTTTGATCATTTGCTCATCTTCTTTACCAAGAATTTTATTTGAAACCGATTTGTCTATATGCTTTAAGCGTACTATAGAATTTGTCCTTCTAGGACTTATTCTAATAGGAGTATTTGCAGTGAGAATATAGTTACTTTTCTTTTTGGGTCAACAAATGTATTTGGCATGCTTTGCAATATATTGTAGATGAATTATCTTTTTATGAACTTCAAGTTCATGTTTTCTTATTCGAGGATCGAGATCTATTAATAATAATTCATTCCATGTAAATTTTTTTCAACTGTTTATCTTGTCTTCCCCTCATGTTAGAAAAACTAACTTGCTTCCTCAACTTTGGAAATTCATCTTTGTGCGTTATGGTGCTAATCAAAATACACACTGCACATTAATAATAATATGATGGAATTATTTGGTTCCTGACCCTGAAGAACTTGTGAGGGGAGAATGTAATATACTTTATATATAACGTATACCAAACTGATATAGATGACTTTGTTCTCATAAGCAATAGTTTAACTATTAAGTGGAGTCACTCAATAAATCATCTTGTTAAACCAGTTGTGATGTAAACCAACTTATCAAGATAAACTATCTTGAATAGAAAATCTGTAAATTATGCTCTAAATTAAATTATTGAGCAAGTTACCTCGCAAACACCAGATTGCGGGTTAATAATAATCGCACATGTAACCATATCATAGATGCATCTTATGTGGCATACATAGCAGGTGAATGAGCCCAAATTCACCTTTGATATTTCCAGCATTCATGTGATTCAAAACCAATTTTTAGTTGGTTTATTAATTAATGAGAACAAGCAACATAAGAGAATTCGTAAAGAACTTTCTAGTTCTTTAATATTTATCCATGTGAATTCTCTTTCATTTTTGCGCATCATACTTATATTGATATGGCTAAACCAATTATGTCAAATGAATAAATTATCAATATTGATAAAGTTCAGGTTTATACCATGACGTGTGCAATTATCAATAAACTCTAAGTTTATTATGATATAGATTTTATATCAATAAACATGCACTTTATTGTAGTATTTTTTTATTTGTGTACTACAAACTGAAGAATATAGCGGGTAACTTTTCACATACATATTACACCGCTACAAGTTATAGTAACATAATATATTAATTCTTTCCTTTATCTATAGTCTCAATATAACCAACCGCTTGCTCGAATACTTTAGAAACTCAATAAGTTTCTTTGAGACTTACTACAACACAATAAATTGACATGATAATCAATTGTATTCCTCCAAAATAGTAATAATTGGCTCTTCAAAATTTCTCAATTAATTTGGTATTACCACATATTCATCAACATCCATTTGGTGAATACCACTTTTAAAGAGAAAATTATAAATTATGGTCATTGTCAAAATTATATGCAAGATCTGTTTCTTGCATTACTGTTATCCTTTAGTGTTACATTGCCAATATATTTTGTCATACAATAGGTACGTGACCAATGACCATTCATGCCATAATAGTGACATTATTTTTTTATATCATCTCAAACCCCCTTCTAGAGTTGAGTGTTGTATATCCACTACCACTAGCACGTTCATATTCTTCGAAGAATGAATATGTATTTGTAAATCAGATGTTGTCACATTCACATCATGAATGGACCATAATCATCTATATGTGCTTTACAAAATCTCATGCCAAATCGATGACAAATATTACTTTCACAGAGTGAAAGATTATTTTGAGAATCCTTATTATTCTCATTATCATAATGATGATGACGATTATAATTTCGTCTATTGCCACGTCCACATCCATTGATACCTTCACGGTAATAATTTTGTCTTCTTTTAGACTTATTATATATTGCTACCACATTCTCTAAAGGGAATGAGAATGAAACAAATTCAATGAGACGGGTTTCCACTTCTTTGCGCACAATCATACATGAATATGATCATGGCAATGCATAGAAATTTTACCACTTCAGGTGGTTATAATTTCTTACAAACTTCATTAGAGTTATAATCATAATTTATTGTCTTTTCT
The DNA here is from genome assembly GCA_005239505.1 of Nicotiana paniculata. Lineage (NCBI taxonomy): Eukaryota > Viridiplantae > Streptophyta > Magnoliopsida > Solanales > Solanaceae > Nicotiana > Nicotiana paniculata. Next base: position 72,839 of record ML344516.1, on the reverse strand, counting down.
TGTATTTAAAATCAATTATAGCATGTCAAGAATTTAAAAGAGAAAATAAGGTAAAATACTTACTTTAAATCCAGAATTTAATCATGAAGGAAGTTCATGGAACAATTGACAATCATTATGCTCAATCCCAAAGCTTCTACTTGATTGGTTAGAGTCTCGTGCTGATAACGTGTTATGAAACAATAAAAGAAGAAGACGAGTATTGCGGAGAAAAGTAGAGAGAGAGAATTCTTATTAATTTTGGGATCAATTACAATAGAATAAAACTCGTCTATTTATAGGAAAAAAATGACTTAGTCAGCAAGTAACAAACCCTAAATCTCTCTAAAATATAAACATTTACCATGAATAAAATACTATTAATAACAAAAACTTATTATTTTCCAGGAATTTGGGATGGGAATTATAATAAGACAAATAAGGAAACCAGACAACTTGTAGCCATGAAATAACTTCAGCAGGTAGACATTAGGTTTGCGCATATTATTTCATTCTTTCTTCCTAATTTTTTCTAATAATAATAATATTTGAAAAGTACACAAAAAATTTAAGAATACAAATTAAAGAGAAAGGGAGATTGAGCTATGAACAAAAGTGGAAAGTGACTGACAAGAGTCGATGGCACTAATAATTCTACAAATATAAATATTCAAAAGTGAAATATCTTAACAACTTTTAATGTTTTAAGAATATAATTCTTAGTGGTGTGAACACCTAATTTCATACTCGAGTTTTCCATCATATTTTTTAGTATTTGATATTTTTTTATGCTTAATCTTGATATTTAAACCGTTAGGTTATTTTTTAGTAGAATTTATTAGAAAATACATAATAATTTTAACACAATCTACTACACAGAGGTCGGAAGAATTTATCTTAAACACAGATTAAATCTAATAAAATTACTTCCTACCTTCCCTATACTATTTCCTTGTCTTATCACCCCACTACTATTTCATTATCTCGCCACCTTACTCCCTGCAGTCTTCTCTTGTCCCATCATCTACTATCTACACTCTTTCTCTCTTCTTTTATTATATAACGACATATCTTTCACACATCTTTTGTCATGATCCAAAAATCACTAGTTGTGATGGCTCCTAACTCAACCCACTAGGTAAGTCATTTAACAGACAACACAAGCCAAATGAAATTATAGAAAAGTAATGAAGAATTATCTGAATTATATAAATTTTTCAAGAACTGGTAGTACAAATCATGAGCTTCTAAGACTTAGAATTTACAAGCTGATACAAATAATTACACGATCTGTTAAAAACTAAATAAACAAATTAATAAAATATAAAGCCACCAAGGACAAGTCGTAGCTATATCCGGAATGCACGAACATCTTCAGGGTCAACTCCCAACATCACCAGCAGCTCCACTTCAAAAGTATGCACACAGGGTGCAGAAGTGCAGTATGAGTACAACCGACCCCATATACTCAATAAGTATTTTGTCTAACCTCGTCGAAGTAGTGTCGAGACTTTTTCTTAAAAAGATTATTACTAATAAAAAAATCTGTACCAAAATCTAGCAGTAGAACTATACTATAGTATAATAGAATAGAGTACACCGAACCAAAACAATAACAGAGTACTGGAAGAAATCACAATTCAACAGGTTCCAATAACTCACCCAATCCTTTCCTTAGAGCGAAACCCAATAAATCACAATAATCACCTCAAAACTTTCATAGTGTGAGCAATATACCCAAGACATCAAATCCAACGGCACGACAACACCCTTCATGCATTTATCTCATCCTCAGCAATTATGCGTAAAATAGTACCAACTGAATGGCATGAATGACGATAACAGAAATGACAAAGTATGAAATACGCAAGTAGCAATGATGAACGAGAATGTACATAAGAACATCAGTAATAGACTAGGCAGAAAGCATAGAGGTAATGACAACAATTTGGGAAAGGAATGTAACTTCAACTAACTAGCATGGTAAAGGCACGAGGATAGATATGACAAATAAGGAAGAGATTATATGATCTTTATAAGTTAACAAGTAGAGACATGAACGACAAACATGGAAGAAGACCTATACTTAAGTGAAACAAAACAGATATGACACGGATGCAACCATAACAACAGGAAGTATGCATGATATTGGAAAGTTAAGCAAATAGAAGGCATGGGTAACCCAACAACAATTGTGATAGAGGATAAAGAAAAAACAGTGACGAGAAACCACCTAAGAACCATGAATACGACAATAACAACTCAAGGTAAATACATGAAGATATCTGCAAGAAAATGATATCACAACATAATGCATGTCCCTCGTCCTCACTTGCACGGACTCACCCTTCGTGCCATGAACTTGCATAACATGAAAGCATAATAATATAAATGCAATGGCACGTCATCACCCTTCCTGCTTTTACTCACATAACATGGCATGACATCATCCTTCGTGCTTTTACTGTGATATGGCACGTCATCACCCTTCGTGCTTTTACTCTCAATAATATGGCACTATGACACGACATCACCCTTCGTGATTTTACTCTCAATAATATGGCACGGCATCACCCTTCGTGCTTTACACTCTCCTCACATGATAATGTATATACAATGGCACAACATCACCCTTCGTGCTTTACACTCTTCCTTACCATGTATATGTATATCAATGACAACAAGGACGGAAACATAAATAACGCCAAGGAGAGTGTCTGAATGAATATACCAATTGAATCCCAATCACAACTTTCCAGGCCAACAATAGTTCAACAAACCCGCAAGAATCTAATTATTCAAGTATTTCCACAAATCTCATGAATGATCTACAACACAAGTATAGAATCTAGTATCTCAATAATCTCAGTCGTAGCAATGTATTGACGATTACACATAGTGATGACCGAATTAAACACATCAATGTATTCTCAGAATTTGTCACGACCCGAGTACCCTCCGAACGGTCTCGTGACGGCACCTAGTCTCTACGACTAGGTAAGCCTAAAATTTGCGGAAAGTAAGACAAAGAAATAATAGAAACAGTAAAGAAGAAGTAATATTATAAAATTTAACCGCTCGGCATTTACAGCTTTTAGTTTCCCAAGACCCGGAACATCACAAAGTCACAAACTCTGAACTACTGTAGCTCTATACAAAGGAGTAAGGAAAAATGTATCTATATATATCTCCTATAGCTATACTGGAGTAGGAAGGAGACTCGTGTGATCCTGCGGACGCGACAGAATTACCTCGCGGTCTCCTAAACAACTGCTGAGATACGCCTAGCAGCTGTACGGTGCACTGGCACCTGGATCTGCACATGGTGAAAACATGCGCAGGAAGGGCGTGAGTACTCCACATTCGGTACTCAATAAGTGCCAAGCCTAACCCCAGTCAAGTAGTGACGAGGTCAGGTTGAGGCCCTACTGAGTTTTAAAACAAGACAATTATAAATCTAGACAATGAAATATAGATAAGCATTGATAAAAAGAATTAATGGAACTGAAAGAATTAATAATAGAAAAAGAGTCCTCGGCTCAGCACAACATATATCCCAACAGTAAACATGCAATGCAGTACAAGGGGAAAGCTCCCGGATCTTAGTCCGTAGTCCCAATTTAAATATACTATGCAGTACAGGGGGAAAGCTCCCGGATCTCAATCCGTAGTCCCAAATTTAAATATGCAATGCAGTACAGGGGAAAGCTCCCGGATCTCAGTCCGTAGTCCCAATTACATTGCGGTACAAGGGGAAATCTCCCGGATCTCGGTCCGTAGTCCCAATTTAAATATGCAATGCAGAAGTATGTCAGATACGGCTTAATTAAATAGTTCAGGAAAAAAATCAACAGGAAAGAATACAGTAAAACTACCTAAGCATGGTGAAACTAGTAGCAATTAAGAGGAAATCAAGTAAGGACAGATGTGCATGCTTATTCTTAAGCTAACTACTCAGTTAAGACATGGAACAATAATAAAGGAATGAAAATGAGTGATGCCATGGAAGGAAAAAGTGAAATTTAGCAACTATGACCCATGTACGCACTCGTCACCTCACTTACACGGCGTCCACGTAACAAAAATCAGTATAAAAATGCCTAAGGGGAAGTCCCCAACACAGAGTTAGGCAAGCCACTTACCTTGACTGCGCTAATCAACTCAATACCACGTTCTTGCCACGAGTATCCGATTCCGGGTGGCCCAAATCTAATAAATTCGATTGGATAATGTAAATAACACTTTAAGGAATCAAAATAGCTAAATAATTTGAAGCTAATACGCGAAATTAGGAAATTCACCCAAAAAGTCCCCCGGGCCCACGTCTCGGAATCGGGTAATAAAAATATTTTCCGGACACCCATTCACTCACGAATCTAAACATATGAAAATCTCTCAATTCGGAGGTCAAAACCCAATCAAAACTCAATAATTTGGCCTATGAAGTTTATCAAATATTTCTCAAATTTTCCACCCAAATTCGAATTCTAAGGACCAGATTTAAGTTAGAAATCATGGAAATTGATCTAAGTAGGTTAGAAATCACTTAACCAAGTTACCCAGGTGAAAAAGTCTTCAAAAATCTCCCTTCCCGAGCTCCAATTCGAAAATGGTGAAAATAGGCTTAAACCCTAGAATGGGTTTTAATATTCTGCCCAGGCCTAAATTGTGAAGTGCGATCGCGGACATACGGATGCGATCGCATAGAGTAAGCCTCACCCCCTTAAAATGGACACTCTGCGGTCACACATTAGCACTTGTGATCACGGAGCACACCGGACTGGACCTTATGCATTCGCAACTAGGCCCACGCGAACGCACAGAGCAAAACTCCCTCTACCCGGCCTAATGATCTTATGCGGTCGCGACCCTGCGATTGCACTGGCCAAAAATAGCTAGACCCAAACTTGTTCTACGCGATCCCGCGATCGCGGCCCAAAACACGCGATCGCACTGAATGATTACCTGCTGCTCTAAAAACTAGAAAACAGCTGAAGACTAGGCAAAAAATATGCCCGTTTGAACACCCGAAACACACCCGAGGCCCCCAGGACCTCAACCAAAACTACCAATCAACCCTAATACCTCATTCAAACTTGGTCGAGCCTTAAAAACACGTCTCATAACATAAAAATCATTAAATATGCATAGATTCAAGCCTAAGAACTTATGAAATTTCTAAAATCCACATCGATGCCGAATAACGTCTAAACTCATCCGAATGACCTCAAATTTTGCACACAGGTCACAAATGGCATTACGGACATGCTGTCGCTTTTGGAATTCCATTCCGAGTCCAATAGAAAAATTTCACCTATCGGCCGAAATTGCCGAAATTCTAACTTTCGAATTCAAGCCTAAATCTACAACCGACCTCGAAAACACATTCCGAACTTGCTACTAACCTCGAAATCACCCAACGGAGCTAATGGAGTCTACAATATTCTTTCCGAATTCGTCTTCACACAGTTCTAGCTACGGTCCGATTTCTAGAGCAAAAATTCACATTAAAGGACTATGTGTCCAAAATCACTCCGAATTTCACCACTCAACGCTCCGACAAGTTTCAATAACACAAATAGACATGGGAGAAGCAGTTATTAGGGGATCGGGGCACTAACTCTCAAAACGACCGACCGGTTCATTACATTCTCCCCCCCTTAGAAAATCATTCGTCCTCGAACGAGTATAGAAACATACCTGAAGCTGTGAAAAGATGAGGGTACTGACTCTACATATCCTGCTCAGTCTCCCAAGTCGCCTCCTCAACCGGATGACCCCTCTACTGAACCTTGACTGAGGTAATATTTTTCGATTTGAGCTTTCTGACCTGCCTGTCCAATATAGCCACAGGCTCCTCAACATATGATAGATCCTTGTCCAACTGAACTGAGCTGAAATCCACAACATGAGTCGGATCACCGTGATACTTCCGGAGCATGGAAACGTGGAATACTGGATGAACTCCTGCTAAGTTGGGAGGCACTGCCAACTTATAAGCAACCTTCCCAACCCGCTGCAAGACCTCAAAAGGGCCAATAAACCTTGGGCTCAACTTGCCCTTCATCCCGACCCTTATAATACCCTTAATCGGCGAGACTTTCAACAATACCTTATCTCTCTCCATAAATGATACATCACGCGCCTTCTGATCCGCGTAACTCTTCTGTCTAGACTGGGCTGTGCGGAGCCTCTCCTGAATCAACCTCACCTTCTCCAAGGCATCCTTCACCAGGTCGGTGCCATATAACTTAGTTTCGCCAGGATCCAACCACCCGATAGGAGAACGACATCGCCGACCATACAGAGCCTCAAATGGAGCCATCTCAATGCTGGACTGATAACTATTATTGTAAGCAAACTCGTCCAAAGGTAAGAACTGGTCCCACTGACCTCTGAAGTCAATCGCACATGCTCTGAGCATGTCCTCCAATATCTGAACTGTCTGCTCTGAGACCATCAGTCTGAGGGTGAAATGTTGTGCTGAGATCTATCTGGGTACCCAACTCATTATGTAATGCTCTCCAGAAGTGCGAGGTGAACTGAGGACCTCGATCTGATATAATGGACACCGACACACCGTGCAATCGGACTATCTCCCGAATGTAGATCTGGGACAACCTCTCAGAAGTATAAGTGGTAGCTACTGGAATAAAATGTGTCGATTTGGTCAACCTATCCACAATGACCCAAACCGCATCAACCTTCTGCAAAGTCCAAGGCAACTCAACCACAAAATCCATGGTAATGCGCTCCCACTTCCACTCAGGAATTGGCATCTGCTGAAGTAGCCATCCCGGTCTCTGATGCTCACATTTGACTTGCTGACAGTTGAGGCACTTGGCTACAAACTCCACTATATCCTTCTTCATCCTTCGCCACCAATAATGCTGTCTCAGATCCTGGTACATCTTCATGGTACCCGGATGGACGGAATACCGCAAACTATGGGCCTCCTCAAGAATCAACTCCCGACGACCATCCATTGAGCACACAAATCCGGCCCTGCATCTTCATCACACCGTCATCACCTATGGTCACATCCCTGGCATCACCCTGCCGAACCCTATCCTGAAGAGCCAGAAGGTTGGGATCATCATACTGGCACTCCCGAATGTGGTCATAAAGAGAAGACCAAGCAACAACACAAGCAAATAACCATCGAGGCTCAGAAAGATCCAGTCTCATGAACTGACTGGCTAAGGACTGAACATCCAAGGCTAGAGGCCTCTCATCTGTATGAAGATATGCAGAACTCCCCAAACCCTCCGCCTGGCGACTCAAGGCGTTGGCCACCACATTGGCCTTTCCTGGGTGGTATAGTATAGTGATGTCATAATCCTTGAGTAACTCCAACCACCTACGCTAGTGAAAATTGAGATCCTTCTGCCTGAATATGTGCTGCAAACTCTGGTGATCCGTGAATATCTCACAGGGAACACCATATAAATAATGACGCCATATCTTCAGGGCGTGAACAATCACTGCCAACTCGAGATCATGAACAAGGTAGTTTTTCTCATGCACCTTCAAATGTCTGGATGCGTAGGCAATCACCCTACCGTCCTGCATCAACACCGCTCCCAGGCCAATTCTCGAATCATCACAATAGACTGTATAGGACCCGGAACCGGTAGGCAATACCAACACAGGAGCTGTAGTCAGAGCTGTCTTGAGCTTCTGAAAACTCTCCTCACACTCCTCAGTCCATATAAAAGGGGCACCCTTCTGGGTCAGTCTGGTCATGGGCGTAGCAATGGATGAAAATCCCTCCACAAAACGACGATAATACCCAACCAAATCGAGGAAACTGCGGATCTCAGTAGCTGAAGACGTTCTGGGCCAACTCTGCACCACCTCCACCTTCTTCGGATCTACCTTGATCCCATCCAAAGACACCACATGGCCTAGGAATGCCACAGAATCAAGCCAAAATTCACACTTAGAAAATTTGGCATACAACTTCTTCTCCCTCAATGTCTGAAGCACGGTCCTCAAGTGCTGCTCATGGTCCTCCTGGGACCAAGAATATACCAGAATGTCATCAATGAACACGATGACGAAAGTATCCAGATAAGGCCGAAATACGCTGTGCATCAGGTGCATAAAGGCTGCTGGGGCATTGGTTAGCCCAAATGACATAACAAGGAACTCATAGTGGCCATATCTGGTCCTGAAGGCAGTCTTCGGGATATCCGGCTCCCGAATCTTCAACTGATGATAACCCGAACGCAGATCAATATTGGAGAACACCCTAGCACCCTGTAATTGGTCAAATAAATCATCAATGCGGGGTAATGGGTACCTTTTATTCACTGTCACCCTATTCAACTGCCCGTAGTCAATACACATAGGCATCGAACCATCCTTTTTCTTCACAAATAACACTGGAGCACCTCAAGGTGATACACTGGGTCTGATGAAGCCTTTGTCAAGCAACTTCTGCAACTTCTCCTTCAACTCCTTCAACTCAGGAGGAGCCATGCGATAAGGAGGAATAGAAATATGCTGAGTGTCTGGCAACAAGTCAATGCCGAAATCAATATCTCTGTCGGGCGGCATACCCGAAAGATCAGTTAGAAAAACATCAGGATAATCCCTGACAATGGGGACTGACTCAACTGTAGGGGTCTCAGCACTAACATCTCTCACATAAGCCAGATACGCATAACACCCCTTTTCAACCATCCGCTGAGCCTGAAGAAAAGAAATGACTCGACGGGGAGTATACTCTAAGGAGCCTCTCCACTCTAACCTCGGTAGTCCTGGCATAGCTAGCATCACGGTCTTGGCGTGACAATCAAGAATAGCATAGTAGGGAGACATCCAGTCCATGCCCAATATAACGTCGAAATCTACCATGCTGAGTAATAGTAAGTCATCCCTGGTCTCAAAACCACTAATAACAATCAAGCATGACCGATATACACGGTCCACAACAATAGAATCTCCCACGGGAGTAGAAACATATACGGGGGAACTCAAAGAATCCCGAGATACCCCCAAATGTGAAGAAAAGTAAGAAGATACATATGAGTATGTAGAGACTGGATCAAATAACACGGATGCATCCCTATGACAAACAGGGACATTACCTGTGATGACCGAATTTGAAGCAACGACTTCAGAACGGGATGGAAGAGCATAATATCTGGCCTAGCCTCCCCCTCTAGGGTGACCTCGGACTCCCCGACCTCCACCTCGAGCTGTCTGAGAAGGTGGGGTAGTAGCTGGGGCTGGGAGAATAGCTAGAGGACCCAGTGGAAGATGTGGAACCTGATAAGTCTGAGGTGGTGCACCCCTCCTAGCTATAGGGCAATCTATGATCACATGACGAGGGTCACCACACCCAAAACAACCCCTCGGAGGACGTGGTGGCTGATGCTGGCTATGAACTGGCCTACTGGACTGGCCAGTGATAGCACCTCGAGCATGAGGCACATGAGATACTAGTGGTGCATAATAAGGCTCCTGAGGTCTAGGAGGAGCTGGAATACCACTGGCTGCTGGGAGGGCTGAATGAATGGGGCGACTCACAAAACCCCTACTATAGCGTGCTTCTGGTGCACAAACTCCTGAAAAGTGACCCGTCTCTCGAGACCTCTTGGCTTCTCTCTCCTCCCTGTCCTGGGCTAACATACTTTCAATCCTCCGGGAAATACTCACGGCCTGCTAGTAAGTGATATCTGTCTCCATCTCTCTGGCCATGCTAGTCCGAATACTAGGGTGGAGTCCCTCAATAAAGCGTCGAACCCTCTCTCTGACAGTGACAACCAAAGCTGGTGCATGACGAGCCAAATCGCTGTAACAGACTGCATACTCTAACATAGTCATGGTACCCTGGCGTAGCTGCTCAAACTCCACACGCCAAGCATCCCTGAGGCTCTGCGGGACAAACTCAAGTAAGAACATCTTGGAGAACTGAGCCCAAGTAAGTGAAGCTGCCTCGTCCGGACTACACAGCTCAAAAGCACGCCACCACTGATAGGCTGCTCCTCTCAGCTGGAAAGCGGTGAAAGAAACCCTACTCGTCTCCACAATACCCATAGTTCGGAGAATGCGATGACACTCCTCAAGAAAACCCAGGGCGTCATCTGAAGCTAATCCGCCGCGCTCAGGTAGGTGGTACTTCTTGTACCTCTTAAGCCAGAGCTGCTCTGCCTCAGAAATAGCAACCCTAGCCTCATGCTGAGCTGGAGCTATGGGGGCATAGAAATATACTCTATAACTTGCCCAATATGGACCCTCTGCTCAGGAGTACGGGCTGCGAGACTTTGTGTCCCTCCCCCGGCCTGGGATGTAGCTGGAGCTATCGGAAGTAGTCCCGCCTAAGACAGAGTACTGAAGGCACTCAAGAAATGAGCCAATGTCTCCTGGAGGGCTGGAGTAATAGTAGGGACCTCCTGCGCCCCTCCAACTGTGGCTGCTGGGGGCTCCTCTGCCCCTGCTCTAGCCGGTGCTCGGGCTGCACCGTGTTCTTGTCCTCTGCCCCGGCCCTTGCCTCTGGTGGCTCTGACTGGCGGCTCGGGTGCCTGGTCATCAGTACGTCCGGTACGAGTACGAACCATCTGTAAGCAAGAATAGAATAGAGTTTAAGAATTTGATGACAGGGGGAAAGCTCCTGGATCTCAGTCCGTAGTCCCGATTTAAATATGCAATGCAGAAGTATGTCAGATACAGCTTAATTAAATAGTTCAGGAAAAAAATCAACAGGCAAGAATACAGTAAAACTACCTAATCATGGTGCAACTAGTAGCAATTAAGAGGAAATCAAGTAAGGACAGGTGGGCATGCTTATTCTTAAGCTAACTACTCAGTTAAGACAGGGAACAGTAATAAAGGAATGAAAATGAGTGATGTCATGGAAGGAAAAAGTGAAATTTAACAACTATGACCCATGTACGCACTAGTCACCTCACGTACACGGCGTCCACGTAACAAAAATCAGTATAAAAATGCCTAAAGGGAAGTCCCCAACACAGAGATAGGCAAGCCACTTACCTTGACTGTGCTAATCAACTCAATACCACGCTCTTGCCACGAGTATCCGACTCCGTGTAACCCAAATCTAATAAATTCGATTGCATAATGTAAATAACACTTTAAGGAATCAAAATAGCTAAATAATTCGAAGCTAACATGCGAAATTAGGAAATTCGCCCAAAAAGTCCCCCGGCCCACGTCTCAGAATAGGGTAAAAATTATATTTTCCGGACACCCATTAACTCACGAGTCTAAACATATGAAAATCTCTCAATTCGAACGTCAAAACCCAATCAAAACTCAATAATTTGGTCTATGAAGTTTATCAAAATTTTCCCAAATCTTCCACCCAAATTCGAATTCTAAGGACCAGATTTAAGTTAGGAATCATGGAAATTGATTTAAGTAGGTTAGAAATCACTTACCCAAGTTACCCAGGTGAAAAAGTCTTCAAATATCGCCCTTCCCGAGCTCCAAAATTTGAAAATGGTGAAAATAGGCTTAAACCCTCGAAATGGGTTTTAATATTCTGCCCATGCCTAAATTGTGAAGTGCAATCGCAGACATATGGATGCGATCGGATAGAGTAAGCCTCACCCCCCCTAAAATGGACACTGTGCAGTCGCACAGTAGCACTTGCGATCGCGGAGCACACCGGACTGGACCCTATGCGTTCGTAGCTAGGCCCACGCGAACGCACAGAGCAAAACTCCCTATGCCCGGCCCAATGACCTTATGCGGTCGTGACCCCCCTGCTGCAATCGCACTGGCCAAAAATAGCTGGGCCCAAACTTGTTCTATTCGATTACGGCCCAAAACACGCGATTGCACTGAATGATCACCTGCTGCTCTAAAAACCAGAAAAACAGCTAAAGACTAGGCCAAAAATATGCCCTTTTGAACACCCAAAACACATCCGAGGCCCCTGAGACCTCAACCAAAACTACCAGTCAACCCTATTACCTCATTCAAACTTGGTCGAGCCTTAAAAATACGTCTCATAACATAAAATCATTAAATATGCATAGATTCAAGCCTAAGAACTTATGAAATTTCTAAAATCCACATCCGATTCCGAATCACGTCTAAACTCGTCCGAATGACCTCAAAATTTGCACACATGTCACAAATGGCATTACGGACATGCTGTCTATTTTGGAATTCCATTCCGATCCCGATATCAAAATTTCACCTATCGGCCGAAATCGCCAAAATTCTAACTTTCGCCAATTCAAGCCAAAATCTACAATCGACCTCAAAAACCCATTCCGAGCTTGCTCCTAACCCCAAAATCACCCAACGGAGCTAATGGATTTGACAGAATTCCATTCCGGATTCGTCTTCCCACAGTTCTAGCTACGATCCGATTTCTAGAGCAAAAATTCACATTAAAGGACTATGTGTCCAAAATCACTCCGAATTTCACCACTCAACGCTCCGACAAGTTCCAATAACACAAATAGACATGGGAGAAGCAGTTATTAGGGGATCGGTGCACTAACTCTCAAAACGACCGACCGGGTCGTTACAGAATTTCTATCAAATTTGATCAAGTTATAATAAGCTAAGTCTTGATTTTTAACATTTAATACTATATTCTTAGTATCTAAGAGTCAAGTAAAGCATGAAGCAAGAAGGTCAAGTGAATCTACAAGACACAATTTATAACATATTTAACCCCGAGCATGGTTAACCCTGGCACATGCATCGTCACCTCATACATGTATCACCCCCGCATGTAGCAAACAATGTCAAATAGTAGGAAAAATTTCCTCAGCAAAGTTAGGCAAGACACTTACCTCAATTCGGCTAATTCAATGCTCAATTTAGCTTTTCCTTTACAAAATTCAACTCCGCTCGGCTCAATCTAGCCAAAGATGACTTAAATACATCACACAATGCAAGGAAAATAATTTCAATTAATAAATTTGTAATATTTATTCAATTTCTAAAAAGTCAACAAAAATTAACCCCCGGGCCCGCCCGGTCAAAACCCGGGTAAGGGTATGTCTTGACTACCGATAGCCTCACGAGTCCAAATACGTATTCTTTTTCAAATTCGAGTCCTACTTGACTCTCAAATCCCAAATTTTTAATTTTCAAAGTTTTGACAAAATCCCCCAAATTTTCCCCTAGATTCTCATGAATTTGATGTTAAATCTTGTGTAAAATCATGAAATGTAGTTCAGAATTGATTAGAGGTACTTACCCAATGATTTGGTATGAAAATCCCTTCACAAAATTGCCTCCCATAGAAGCTAGGGTTCAAAATATATCGGATCATTTGGAATTTGGAGTTGTGTACAAAACGTTATGGGTTATATACTACAGCCTGTCCGGGAATAGTTTGGAAATGGCATTGTGTTGCACAAGGATGCCTTTAGAAGCTTATATCTCATAATATATAAAGAACTGGGAGATGAAAGAAGAATGAAAGTTGTATTCCTTGGAGTCTAGTTTTCAATAAGTCAAACCATTTGAAATTTGGAGTTTTATAAAAAAAGTTATGACCATTATACTAGAGGTTGTCTGGAAGAGCTGGACATTTGTTCTTCGCGATCGCTAAGCTTTTTCCGTGATTGCAAGGGAAAATTTTGGGCTGAGAAATGTTGTGCTTCGCGATCGCGAAGATTAAATACCTGGGCAGAAGCTGTATTTTGAGGTTTCAGCCATTTTTATCATATTTGGAGCTATGGAGCTCAGATTGAAGCGATTTTTGAGGCGATTTTCACCATATGGATTGGGGTAAGTGTTCTATATCTGAAAGTAATTATATTTCATGATTTTATTGTTATATTCATCATTTATTTTGGATTTAAATGGAAGAAATCGAGATTTTTGCAAAACTTTTCAAGAACAAAAATTTAAGATTTGGAGGTAAAGTTGTTATCAGAATTTGATAAAATTGGTATGGTTGAAATCGTATCAGAATGGGTTGTCGGATTTTGTGAGTTTCATCGGGTTCCGAGACATGAACCCCACTTCCAAAATTTCGATCAAGGTTAGGAATTATTATAAATTGGATTATAATGGGTATTGGAGCATATATTAATGGGTTTGCATTATTATTGGCTAGTTTTGGAGCGTTGTGCATCGATTTGAGTCATCGAAAGGGCTTGGAAGCCGGTTATGGAACTTCGAAGCGAGGTAAGTCTCCTTTATAATTTTGTAAGAGGTAATTAACCCCATAGGTGAAATAAGTAAATATGTGCTTCTATTTGTGGGGGCTACGTGCACATGAGGTAACGAGAGTTCGTGCGTAGCTACTATTATGCTTATGTCCGTGTAGTCTAGGACCCAAAGCATGCTTTACTTGCCGTACTTGTAATTTTACTGATAATTTAAAAGGCCTAAATCATATCGAACTTGGTAAATAAATTTTTAAAGGGTTAAACATCACTTTCTTGACTGTTAAAAGATAAGTTGTCATTTCCTTGGGTAATTGTTTCCCTGATGAAGTCTTGGTTGACTGTTTGACTGTGTGTACCTATGTGTACCTGTGTCGCATGTATGATTTGCGAGCGGGGTAATTCGTTTGTTTATATTTGACCACGTCGGATGTATGATTCGCGAGCGGGCTAATACATGCATCTATGGTTCGCGCCATTCGACCCTCTGGCAGTGCACAATTTAACTATTTGTTGGATTGGGCCGTACGACCTCAGCATGATTTGTGCATGCTTGTATTGCTTGTCTTGAAATTTATAAATAATGGTATTGCGTCCTTGGTATGAGATAAATTGATAAATGATGAAATATGAATTTGGAAATATCTTATTATCAAAGGATTGCTTACTTGCTTCATGATTTCCTTGAGTTTACTACTGTTTTTAATAATTCCACTACTAATTATATTATTGATGGCCATAGTAAGTGTCGAGGTCGACCTCTCGTCACTACTTCTTCGAGATTAGACTGGATACTTACTGGGTACGCATTGTTTTCGTCCTCATATTACACTTTCTGTATATTTTGTTGTACATGCACATGTATGTTCAGTGGCCTTTTTGGGCACATCGGCGTAATTGATACGGGGACTTAAGTGGGTTGCATCTTCTGAGACGCTGTGCAGCCAGCAGAGTCTCATTCAGAGTACTTGTATTTTCTTTCTGTCCAATTTGTATTTCGGACAGTTATTGTATTACGTTTTAAATTCCTAGAAATTGCTCATGCACTTGTGACACCGGGTTCTAGAATGTTTATGGAATTATTCATATTTAAATTTGCTAAAGACATCAATATTTACTCAGTGAAGTTCATTATTTATTGTTAAATGTAAGGAAAAGAAATGATTTCAAAAATACTAAAATGAGAATTGATTAACTTCTTGGTGTGGCTTGCCTGACAGTGGTGTCTGGCGCCATCACGACCATTAATGGATTTTGGTTTGTGACACCTGCTAAGGTTGCATTTACGACCAAACGCTTCGCAAATGCGAAAAGGGGGCAATCGCAAATGCAAGAAATTCTTCGCAAAAGCGAACTCCTGCCCAGCAACTCAGGTTCACAAATGCGAGGCTGCTTCGCAATTGCGATAGTCTCATTTGCGACCAAAATATCGCAAATGCGATGACACCAGAACCGTCACTCAAAATTTAAACAAAAACAATCCGAAACCAATTCAAAACTCACTCGAGCCCTCGAGGCTCCAAACCAAACACTCACACAAGTCTAAAATCATAACGTGAACTAGCTTGAGGGATCAAAACATCAAAATAACTTCTAGAATCACGAATCAGATGCCAAAACGCATGAAGATCAAAGGAAATTTCAAGAATTTAGCTTCTAGAATCGCAACCAAACTTCCGAACCATATCAAATCAACTCAAATGACATCAAATTTTGCAGACAAGTTCTACATGACGAGAAGAACCCACTCGGAGCTTCAACTCATGCATAACAACCTTGAAACCACTAATCGCACCTCAAGTCAAAATCAATGAACTTTGGAACTTCAACTTCTACAACCGATGTTGTGAGCATGTAATTTTTACCCTACCATAATATTCCTACAAAATTAATAAATAAATTATTCCTATTTATTTTTAGATTGTTTTTAGGATTTTTGATAATTATTTGAAATTATTTGCATTTAGTTGCATTTTTTATTTTTGAAGTCACGAAAAATAAAAAAAAATATTTAAATATTCATCATATTGCATTATTAGGTTTTTAATTTAATTTAATACCTAATTACATAGTTTAATTATATTATTAAAAGAAAATCACAAAAAATTATTTGTTTTTGACATTTTTTAGTCTTAGTGTTAAATTAATAATTTTTCTTTTAACAATTTAAGATTGACTAATTATGTAATTAATACAAAGGGATAATTTGGTACTTGATTTAGGATTTAATTAAGATAATTAGGTCTTTTGAAAAGTTAATTAAGCAAAATGGGTGTAAATATCCCTTGGTCGGACTGGGCCAAGTTAAGCCAGCCCAATCCCAAACATAATCCAAAACATCCCAACTCAATACCCCCAAACCGGTCCAATTTACCACCTAATTAAACGACATTGTTTAGACGCCAAGAATTCCTGGTCGTTGATCTTCAATAGATCCAACGGTCCGAAACTGGCCTGACATTTAACATATAAGTGTCCTAATGCCTTCCTACCCCCTTCATTTCAAACTCTCCTCCCCTCTCACATCTCTCTTTCTCAGCCACCCCCAAACCCTGGCCTACCTAATAAATCCACCTAAAGCCGCCACCAAAAATCGCCTACGGCGGCGGCAAACACCTAACACCACCCAAATCCACCCCATTCTCTCCCCCACTCTTCCTAAACACTATATCACCAATCAAACCCCCCAAAACACCATAAAAACCCAACCGATCTTGAATCTGAGAAACTCAGAAAGCCTAGCTCCGCCCTAGCCCTGCCGCCAGAAATCGCCTACGCCGGCGGCGGAACTCTAAATCCCCTCAAACTCACCCGATACACTCTACTCACCTCCCTGAATCTCACCCTACCACCCAAATCCCCCCAAACCCCACCAAAAATAACATATCTTAGATCTGAAAACCTAGAAACCCTAGAGGCGCCGCCGAAAATCACCTATGATGGCGGCAAAACCCTAAACCTACCTAAACTCCTACCAGACAACCACCACACCCCCAAGAACCCCACTCTAGCCATAGATCCCAAAAACCCCATACCAAAAACCTAGATCTTAGATCTGGGTCTTCAAACCTTAGATCTGCTTTTCCTATTTTCAAAACCCCACCTAGTCCGTCCAATAAAAACCTCCTGTCAAGATCTCCCATCAAGGATCTCAGATCCCAGATGGGAGTCTTGGCATGAGGGTTTTTTTTACAGCTAGATCTCTCTTTTTCCAAAATAGTGTTAGATATAATTTATTTTTCCGTTTTGCTTTTCTGTGTTGCATTTATTTCTATTATTTGTTTTATCTTCATTAATTTTGCGTTTATTTCTTTTAGCAATATTGTTTTTGTTTGTTTATTTTTGTTAAATTAATTGCTGTTATTTTATTGTTTATTATTTATTGTTTATTGACTCAGGCCCAAAACCAGTCTGGTTCTAAGGCAATTCCAAGGCCCTTAGGGGTCAATTTTGGAATCTTAATTTTGATATTTTCAGTAAGTTATTAGAAACTTCTAGAATAAGGACAATTGTCCCAAATGCTGAGTAGGAAAGGATAGGGATAATATCCCAAATATCCAGAAATTGGACAGTTGTCCATTTTCTGAGATAAGAAGGTACCAAAAATTGGACAACTGTCCATATTTCTGTTAAAGAAAGATGCATTTTCCCTGATTTTAAGGATGTTGGCAGATTACTTTTTGGTACCCTAATTCTTATCCTTCTCACTCCCTCACTCTATATAATTTTAAGGATGCTGGCATATTACTTTTTGGTACCCTAATTCTTATCCTTCTCACTCCCTCACTCTATATAAGCACTCACCTCTTTTCCTCATTAGGTACAGACTAAGAGACTGATATACACATTTATGCACACTTATACACTTACACACAAATACATGAAAATACACAAAAACTTCCTAAAATCATTAGGCCTGCACTGCCTTAAGCGTTTCTCTTTCAAAAAGAAAAACTTCTGAAACATCAACCTTGATCTTTCATAAACAAAAAATACACTCCTTTCCTGTTTTAAAAATACAGTTGTTTTTCTAATTCTACCAGGTTTCATTGCTGTTGCTTTACTTTAAGCTTTTCAGAGACCTATTTTCCCACTTGTTTGTTTTGCTTGCTGCTATTAAGGTTCTTTCTCAACAATGTAAAAGTTCAATTTTATTATTATTATGTTTCTTTTTTGCTGTTTATCAAAGTTTGTGTTTGGTTTGAATGTGGTTTTATGCATAAGCTAAATTACTACATAAATCATGTTAGTAAAAGTTGTATGGTTGGAAGTTGTGTGTAAATTCATGTAGAGTTAATCATTTACACTGTTTAGGCTATTTTAGCATATGTTAAAATGTTCTAAAAATTGCAAAGGATCTGTTTAAGCTTATATGTTCATATGAGAAAGAATTTATCCAAAATATTTGTACGTCTGCATGTAATAGAAGAAGTAAAAAGGTATTTTAAGAAGCTTGTTAGAGTAGTAATAGGTAGATCTGGTTATCAACAAAGCATTAAATTATTCAGCTAACAAGCTGTAATAATTTAGTATCTTTCTTCTTGTACAATGACTCAGTTTAATATATCAATAGATTCACTATTTCGTTTAAAGCAAATTAAAGATAGTAATTCGTTAGTTCATGAAAAATTTGGTTTTGCGAGCAAACTAAACAGTAACCATAATACATTTTCAGGCCCAAAACCAATTGGGTTCATGGAATTGTATTCGAAATCTAAATAAAATGAGTTGATGATTTGATTAGAGGCCTTTACACTTTAAAGTTTCAAATGCAATGATTTTTAAACGTATTACTTTAACAAAGTGTTCTTATAAGAAATAGAAGACTTAGGAAATCAGTAGAAATATTCTCGAATCAAACCAGATTTTTGACTAACTTTACTCGCATACCAAACCCCCTTTTAGCCTTCTATTTTAAAAGATAAATAAAAATAAGTAAAATTTTGTAATTGCTATTACATATTTTAGTTTTCAAACTCGTTCAAACGAATATGTATGGGGCCAGAGTCACTTGGACTCATTATCACCAGGCCCAAATCCTCTTTCGATTAATTCCATTCAGTTGTTAATACAATATGCGTTTGGGCCAGAGTCACTTGGACTCAGTCGTTACCAAGCCCAGATCCTCTTGGATCAAGTTCACTTAGTTTCTCTAAAAACATGCATTGGGCCAGATTCACATAGACTCAGTCAGGCCTAAATTCTTTTCAAATTGAATTCAGTAGCTGGTCCAAATAATGGACGATACACGTCTTGGGCCAGAGTCCATTTGGACTCAGCCTTTATTAGGCCTAAATCCCCTTTAAATATAGATCCATTGGGCAGTTAACGCATAAGCTGCCCCATTTAATACAAACAAACATATCACATAGTATTGAACCTTTCACATTTAGTTACACGACATATGGTATTTAGTTTAGAGACACAGACATAACTTAAGGCACTCATAATCGAATTAATTATTACAATTATGTACACGCACGCGTGACATAGTTGTGATGCCAAAAAAAACCAAGGGACACGTTCACGTGACCATGGTCAAGCATTCTTAGTAAATAAAATGCCTTAATCAAATATTCGTAGAGATGCTTTAGGCGCGGGTTTTAAAACTACTATCGTGATTGCGTACACGTTCGTGTGACGTGATTACGATTTTTTCAAATGAATTCAAGGTACGCGGTCATGCGACTTTGAATAAGTTTTTCTTAAATAAACTAAGTGTCGCGAATTGTGTACACGTACGCGTGACATGATTTTTGACACACCAAAACTAAACGACTATACGTACGCGTAACTCTTATTAAGATAATTCTTTAAAAATACGAGTAATCAAGTAATTAGTAGCGGTAATAGGTAAACTAAACATACGGCCTAAAATGAGTAATTAAACAATCTAAGCTAAGTATAAATTTCTAAGCGACCGTGCTAAAACCACGGAATTTAGGAGTGCCTAACACCTTCTCCCGGGTTAACAAAATTCCTTACCGGATCTTTTGGTTTCGCAAACTTTAAATGGAGTCAAACTTTCCTCGATTTGGGATTTTAAAGTAAATCGGTGACTTGGGACACCATAATTATCCCAAGTGGCGACTCTGAATAAAATAAATAATCCCATATCCAATTATGTCACTTCAATTGGAAAAACTCCCTTATCCCCCCTTTCGGGAAAAAAGAGGTGTGACAGCTCTGTGACCCTGCTGGGGATCGAACCTAGAATCTCTGGTTCAGGGTTCATGAATTTGAGCTTGTTAATGTGATTTTTACTTGGCTTTATTCATTGTTGATACTACTGTATTTGTTGGCCTAATGTGCTAATTGCCGCTCATTTACCGCTTTGATATTATCTGAACTGTATTAAACTATCTTCTTACGCCTCCCTTCCGAGTCTTCTAAAAATATGGTGCACACGTACGCGTGGCATGCTTTTCTGTTATAGGTCGTACCAAATTGAACAAGGATGGATTAACCACTAGGCCGGGTAGACTTTCGTGCTTCTGGTACGTCGCTCCCACCTCGGCTCAAGTTGTACGCTTGGGTAAGCCATGTCTAGAACACATCCCCAGGTTTAAACCCAGAATAACATAGCCTCATGCCGGATCACTAGTAGGTACATTTGTTTGCATCACATGCATTTGTCTTAGGGGACTCAACACAGGGGTTGGGTCCGTCTAGGACAGGTGGACCTGAAATAAAAGACCATCTTGATGCATCTTACGTGCAATGTGTGCCTTTATTTGTTTCGTCTTGTTTGTTGACTGGCTAAGGAAAGAAAATCAGCAGAAAAACCAAGAGTGAGGTAGGATAGAAAATTCACCCGATTCTGAAAACTCCGATATTTGAAAATGCCTCGAAACTCTGCCAAAATTTTTGGAAAAAAAAGAAGAAGAAAGAAATAGAAAATGTATTTCAAAAAAAATGAAAAGGAGTTAATATCATGTTTTTCCAATTATGTCAAAACTGACCGAACTACACATGTCTGATTCTCACCGGATGTGAGATACGTAGGCAAACCTCATTGGTGCCGACCCCAATTCTTCCAACCAAACAATGTAATGAAGTAGGTCTATTGGTCAAAAGAATAAAACTGACCCAACTTCGGTTAAGTCTGGCACCATTTTTTCCTGAATAACCTTAGAACACCTTACATTGTCGAAGGGCTATTTTCGCTAAAAACGGACATGTCTGTCAATAACATTCACTTTTCCCAGAAAAATGCCTTACTTCGGCCTCAAAACTCTGTTCAAAAGTAAGAAGGGGCCACTATTTCAAAAATGACCGTTTTGGTCAATGTTGCAAAAATAGCCACCTTTAAGTGATTTTTCTTCAAAAGTAAAAAAGAAATCTGGTTCTTGCAAAAAGAGTCTGCTGGTCTGTCTTTCAAACTAGAGTCGACCTTAACCCTACCCGCTCACAGGTACAAAATGAATACCGTCCATAATCCACCATTAAATGCCGTAGAACAAGCTCCACTACAACTTCAAATGTGGTGGTATGATTTGGACAAAAAGGGTTAAGACTGGGTAGTCGAACATTTGGGTTCTCTCATGGATATCATGAAAGTTAAGCCCCAAAATGATTTAATCATAACTTTTTGGGATCCCGTCCGTAATGTCTTCCGCTTCTCAGACTTTAAGTTCACACCACCTTGGAGGAAATAACAGGGTATACAGGTTTTGGCCGGGGTTTGAGAAATCAACAACTTATATTCCCGTGTGAGCGAGGGATGCTGCTCATTATACTTCCTACACTCTAGGTATGGGCATCCAGAGGGGTTTGAAACGCTTGAAAAAGGGTTGAACAACAAACAAAGCAAAGATACTTGGAAAATTCATCGTCGTTTTGCCTTCATAGTGGCCTTTCATGGCATCATGGTCTTCCCGAATGAAAAAGGGACAATTGATATCTGTATGGCTAGAATTGTGCAAGTCCTAACTTCCAAAGGGGATCATACACTCGCTCCACTAATATTGTCGGATATCTATCGGGCATTGACGCGGTGTAAGTCGGGGGCGACATTTTTCGAAGGTTGCAACATTCTTTTGCAAATGTGACTGATTGAACACCTTCGCCATCATCCAAAATTTATGAATTACGGCCTAAGCTAGAGCAAATTCATTGAAAGCTATTAAGAAAGAGTAAAATATTATGATTCTCCGGAAGGAGTTGAAGCTTGGATCGTCCACGAGAACTTTAAAGGCAAATCAGATTGACTCCACTTTTGGATGGCTACCGGTGAGGGAAGTCATATACATGTCAACCACAAATAACTATTTGCTATTGATGGGTTTGAGAAGTGTCCAACCATATGCACTGTCGCACCCCTTTTTCTCGCGAAATCGGGTTTCGACACGCGACAATTCTTTTAAAGGAAGGTTATTAAAAGAGAATCTCCACCTAATGGACTAAGGTGCGTTAGGGCACCTATTTGCAAATAACTCTTGATTAACCAGTCTGTGTCACCATAGATCAGGTAAGGGATAAAATTACCTTGAGGAGAAGGTGTTAGGCACTCCTCGAGGTCCATAACTGTGGGTCCAGGCCGAACTCGAATTATATGAATTAGTCTAAGAAAAAAGCTACACTTGAACAAATAAAAGAATTACGTTAAATAGAAATGGGGGGTCCTAAGTTTTTTAGCCTAAAGGATCACCCCGTGAAACATAAATAATACTTCGTAACTCCCTCAAGATGGGGTGTTACTAATATTATTCAGCGGGCACAAACTATCATCTCCTGCTACCCGATTACTATCTTTAAGTTGTTTACCTAAAGCGCTCTAGTCAATTTTAAGTCGTACCCTATGCGTGCACTACCCGTCCCAAGACTATGGTCTAGGAGGCATTTGGACCTCTATTTAAGGGTAGTTCTAGACCTTAAATTGGGCTGCTCAAAAAAGAAAATACTAAGCGATATACAAAAACAGTTAGGACTTTCAAATAGAAGCAAGTATGGGCTCAAGTTAGCCTCCGCATTTGGACATCAAATGCACGCCAAACTAGTTAACATGTTGGCAGATTTTAATTAATTAAAGTAGAATCCTATAGGCAAGATCTCTATTTGATATTAAACGAATGAGTAGACAGTCATGCGCAAAGCCAGTTTCTTAGTGCGATGGCCAAAACCTATATAAGTTTGCCTACTATTTTTTAGCATAATGAGATTAAGCTTACTAGCATCATATCTAGGTGTTTTATGCGATAATAAGTAGTGGAAATCACAGAAAACATATCCAAAATTGCTTGTTTTAATCCTATAGACATGCTTTTTAGTGAGGGTAACATCACAGTGTTTGGAAACTTATGAATAAACAGGCGGAAATGATAATTAAATTGATTCAAACCTATATGCATGCTTTCTACAATTATCCAATTTTAGATCCTATAGACATGATTTATATAAATCGTGAACAAAACAGTATAAAACAGGATTTTGCACATATATTGAATCATACCACTTCCTAAAGGCATGGTCTCTAACAAGCAAAAATAGAACATCATTGAACCAAACATTGAACCTATGGGCATGGCTGCTAGCATGTGGTGACTGAACATAATAAGGTACCTATAAGCATGATTTCTAACATATAACATTTAACAACACAATATTGAACCTATAGGCAGGATTTCTACCCAACTTATTGCAAATGTAAAATAAGAACCCCCTTCCCAATTTCACTAACACCCCAGAATTGTTATTAGAAATAATTATTATAGACTAGAATTGAATGTAGTAAATTACAGAATAGATATAACTATAGGGAGCCTACAGCAGGTCCAAATAGACCTGGACAGGCCAAGCCTTCAAATGACAAAAGCTCCAAAATCTCATGCTCATAGATACAAAATAACCAACTATTGAGAGATTCACCCATAGGAAATATATCAAGGCTGAGCATAGATAACCCAGGACCCTAGCATGTCAGAGTTCCCAAGTGTCTCACATGAACCCTGAGCAGTGCTCACACTAGGGATAAGAATAAGAATTAAGAAGGACCAGGGGAGTAGAATGGGATTAGGAGATCCACTGAAGGACAGAATCACATATACAAACAAACAACATACATGCTTGAACTTAGGCAGACTTAGTCAAGTTTCAGGAAATACACTCAATCACTTGCTAACAAGGCAAGTGGTAAGACTGATTTATAGTGATAACAGAGGATCCAGATTAGGCTAAGTGCAGAAACTAGTGTCATAGGAAGAAACCAATTAGCAATAGATCATGACAGGCTAAAAACTAATTAGGGAAATTATTAGAGGTGTCAAAATATGATGAAAACAAGATCAAACAGGTCACATTATAGTAGATTCAACAAACAGACTTGTAATTCTATTAATGTATACATCTATACATAGTTAACCATTTTATAGCAGGAGCTATGAGAACATGTTCAAATATGTGATGACCCAAAAAGTCATCTCTCATTTATAAGTCAAAACTGTGTTCCGAGGCCTTAAAACCTCCTTTTATCTCACCTCATTTTGCGTGCGCATCCCGGGCGTATATCCGGGAAGCTTCTATGTGAAAAACTGAGAAAAAAAAACTGAGGTCATTTGACGTGATTCGGACCCGTAGTTGTGAAATTTGAAACTTTGAAACTTTTTGACATTTTTCTTTGATTTTAATGCTAAACTCGTTGTTTAAGATGTTATTTTGGCGATTTAATCACACGAGTAAGTCCGTAGGATGTTTTTGAGGTTGTGTGCATGTTTGGTTTGGAGACCCGAGGGCTCGGGTGAGTTTCGGGTAGGTTCCGAGGTGTTTAGAGTTGGAGAATCACTGCTGGTGCACCAGTTCTGGTGTGCCCGCACCTACGAGCCTAGGGCTGCAGGTGCGAGACCGCAGGTGCAGACCCTCAGCCGCAGGTGCGGTCCAGCCCCAGTCAGCCCCTTTCCGCAGGTGCGACCATTTTTCCATACCTGCGCAAGCGCAAGTGCGACCCAGGCACCGCAGGTGCGAGGGTCGGGCAATGTGTTTAAGTTAGAGCTTCATCCGATTTCATTTTCACTTCTTCACCAAAATAGGAGACCAAGGGCGATTTTCTCAAGAGAGTTTCTTCCCAAGTCATAGGTAAGTGACCACTAACTAGTTTCCTTCAATTTCCTAATGATTTTCATCAACTTTTATCAAGAATTCTAGGGTTTTAATGGTAGAAAATTGGGATTTGGGTAGAGTTAAGGCTTTTTGAATAATTGGAATTTAGACCTCTTTTTGAGGTCGGATTTCGAAAGTAATTACATATTTGGGCTTGTGGGTGAATGGGTGATCGGGTTTTGGTCCGAACCTCGTGTTTTGACCAAGCGGGCCCGGGGTAGATTTTTGAATTTTTGGGAAGAATGATGTAAAACCCATAATTAAGAATTGAGATGGAATTGTTTGGCATTTATTGATGTTATTGAGTTGAATATGTCTAGATACAAGTGAATTGGACTCAAATTCAAAAGGGAAAGCAATAATCGAGGCTTGAGTTTGGTCGTGGAACTTGAGGTACGTGTTTGGCTTAACCGTAGATTGAGGGAATAGGTGTTGTGTCCTAATTGCTATGTGTAAGTATCATGTTCAACGTATATGTGAGGTGACAAGTACCTATACGTTGGTGTCAAGCATGTGTGTGAGTCGAATATTGTGATTTATATGATTCTTCGTAAGTAATATTTGAGTTTCACTTTATAGTTATCCATGTTGGTGGAAATTCCTTGATATTGAATAGTGTTGAGTATTAGTTTCGGTTGAAGATGTTTATGTGAAGTTATGAACTAAGTGAGATTGGATATAGCTGTTTTCCCTTGCGGGGATGGTATTAATTCCACTGTTGACTCCCTTGCCGGTACGTTATGGTTTTATTTCTGTTTACTCTGTTATTTTCCTTGTTGGATTGCTGTCATTTGATGCATTTGGGTGAGGAAAAGTGTAAAATCACGAAGGGTGATGCCGTGCGTGAGATTGTGAGTGAGTGTTAATGCATGAAGGGTGATGCCGTGCCGATGTTGTGATTTTAAAAGCACGAAGGGTGATGCCGTTCCATGATATGAGAGATAATGTACGAAGGATAATTCCGTGCCATGATATTGTGAGGTAAAAGCACGAAGGGTGATGCCGTGCACTTGTTTTCGTATTACTATTCTGTTGCTTAAATGGATATCTATATTGTGCATTACATCGTTATTTCCATTATTTGATATTTCCTCCCCTCAGCATGTTCCCCTTTTACCTTATGCTTAACCTTTTATTTCTCGGTGTATTATATTTCTCCGTATACTATTAAACTGCACCAGTTGACTTTGGTTGTCGTGTCCTAGCCTCATCACTACTTCGCCGAGGTTAGGCTTGACACTTACTTAGTACATGGGGTCGGTTGTACTGATGCTACACTGCACTTTCGTGCAGATCCTGGTGTAGGACCCTACGGACCATAGATCGAGGTTGTTGCCTTCAGTCCAGTGGAGACCCCGAGGTAGTCCTGCAGATGTCAGCAGGCCTTGGCGTCCCTTCCTACTTCTTTTGTATTTGTTCTAGTTATTTTAGAAACAAATGTACTTATTTCATTCAGACCTTTATATGTATTATTCATAGACGGTCCGTGAGTTTATGACTCCAAAATTCTGGGATTGGTTTTCTTTTGTGAAATTTCATAAAGGCATTAAATTGAATTTATATACTGTCACGCCCCAAAACTGAGGGACAAGACCAGCACCTAACTGGGTGAACCCGGTCAAGCGGACCTGAATTGCCTTTCCTACCCAACGCGTTTCCCCCGTGTATACGATGCACCATATTCCATATGAAATAACAACTTAGGATTTAAGCGTGGATTTACAAACTTAAGTTCGTTTCTCTTTTAGCATTTCAACAAGTGATTCCCAAACATACACAATACATACATAACTTTCCAATACGGACCATGATTCCGAATACGTACAGTTACTACCCAAACTACATATATACACCCACATCATGTCTACGGAGCCTCTACGAATACTAGGAGTTTATGCAATTACTTGCCGGAAATAAGGCCCCGGCTATACCTTACAATACATAACAAACTCAAAAGAGATGACATGAATTACACACGGCCCCGGGAGGGAGTGGGGCTCACCAATACTTGCTGAAAGAGGAGAAGGAGGCACCACTAACAGCGAGCTGAGCTACCTGCTATGGATCCACCTACATCCGTATAAAAGATGTAGCACCCCCAGCAAAAGGGACGTTAGTACTGTGGAATAGTACTAGTAAGTATGAGCAAACTTTACTCAAAGTAAAATAAGGAGATGCACAAATAGAAAGCAGTTAAAGGAACCAACACATAGTGCACAGTGATACAGAAAACAAGTACAATTGAGGGCCTCACAGATTCTCGTTTCATCACAATCACA
Source organism: Nicotiana paniculata (assembly GCA_005239505.1). Taxonomy (NCBI): domain Eukaryota; kingdom Viridiplantae; phylum Streptophyta; class Magnoliopsida; order Solanales; family Solanaceae; genus Nicotiana; species Nicotiana paniculata. The sequence continues at coordinate 45,376 of ML344516.1, read as the reverse complement.
CTTTCTTTTACACTCCACCCTTGTTACCTCTCCACCCTTATTACTACGTGTTGCAGTTACATTTCTGTTGCAGCGTGCAACCCCATCCCACCGTACAATTTACACTCCACCCTTGTTACCTCTCCACCCTTATTACTTCTTGTTGCGGCGTGCAACCCGATCCCACCGGACCATCACATTTCATGGCAAACAATAACAGCCCACAATTCAATCACAGGGTTTCATATGATCAAGATGTACAATTTCATAACACCTAACCAATCATGTCTTCATTATAGTCTTTATCATCCATTAATTCAACCACTAAGATGCTCATAAAAAAGAATGTAAATTCATTATAACCAACAATCCGTATGAAGTTAAGCCACAGTAAACCTTGTCAACAATGAGTCATATACAATATTTCCATGGCCATTTAGTTCAATTAGATCAATTCACAATTCCCCTTCATCACTTGTTACATATCCCTTATCACTTAGATACATTTACACATTTGATTTTGTTATCATTCTTTCATACCAACATACTCAAGAATTTAACGAACCTTGCATATGTTAGAGTAATCACATAGAAGTCACCTTTCACAATTTCAATTATCACGATAGTCAACTAAGACAAATCAGAGAATGCAATCTCACACCTCAACAAAACCGGGCAATCATTTCATATATACTCAGAAAGAAACTCATACCGAATGTTGGACACCAAAAAGGTGACTCTACGAAGATTAAAGTTAGCCATACATACCTCGATTCGTCCCCTTTTTAATTTCTATCACAGTTCACCGGACCGTCTAGCACCGTCAATCTATTTCACAATGTGACATATTTCACTTAGAATTTGGAATCTTGTACCCATTTGGGCATTTTATCAACTACTATTTGGTCCTTTAGATTAACTAACCTAGTTTTAGTGAAAGATTTCCCTAGCTTACTTCCCTTTGCTAGATTATGGAAGATCATTCACATGCATGCAGGGTTTCCCCTTTTATTTTCAAGAACCAACCTACGTGTGTCTTATTCTTACACAATATCTGAGAAATTGGGGAAATAGGGTGAAGACTTACCTCTTTGAGTGAAGAAGATGACAATAACTCGATAATTCCCGGGCTTGAGGGATTTTGGAAAATCAAATTGGATGATGTTGAAACCTTCTCTCTCAAGAACTCTCTTCTTCTCTCTCTATTTTTGGTCAGAAAATCGTTAAAAATGAAGGGAAGGGGTGTTTTATAAAATAGGGGGTCGGGTTTTAAATTTAGAAAATAGGAGTGCCGACACAGAGATGTGGTCAGGAATGCGATCGCATTCCTGCTATGCGGTCCGAATTCCTGTCGCATAAATGGCCCTCCAAATGGGCCAAAAGGAGACCGGACTGCCCAGGTATGCGACCACTATGTGGTCCGCATACCTGTTATGCGATCGCATAGTGCGTTGCATAACCTCCCTCGCAAAAACCATGGGGCAAGAATGCGACAACTATGCGGCCCGTATTCGTGAAATGCGATCGCATTCTAGGCCGCATAACTGTCCTCAAAATGGAGAGGAAACTGTCTAGATATGCGACCACTATGCGGTCCGCATACCTGTTATGCGATCGCATAGTGCGTCGCATAACGCGCAATTTCTGGAAAATTTAATCTTTCAAGTTCTGGGATTCTTTTTACTCAAAATAGGACCGTTTTAAGAATTTCTACAGTTATAACATCACAGGGACCTATTCGGGCATCATTTTATATGTAGAAATTTTACGGGTCTTTACATATACCTTGATTCATTTTGTACTTTTATTTATGTTAAGTGTTGTATTTCACATATTATTAGATGATGATAAAGGAATAAGATAAATTAGATATTCACGTTGGCTTGCCTAGCAGGTTCAACGTTAGGCGCCATTACGGTCCCGACGGTGGGAAATTCGGGTCGTGACAAGTTGGTATCAGAGCACTAGGTTGCTTAGGTCTCACATATTCACGGACAAGCTTAGTAAAGTCTGAGGGATCGGTATGGAGACGTCTGTGCTTATCCCCCAGAGGCTGCAGAGTTTAGGAATAAGTTCACATTTATTCTTCTCTGTCGTGCGATTTGAATTCTATATGCTAACTAAATTTCTATTCTATTCTCTCGCAGATGGCGAGAACACGTGCTTCTTCATCCACTGAGCAGCCCGAGCCTCCAGTTGCAGCTCTTACGAGGGGCCGAGGACGAGGCCGATGCCATGCTAGAGGCCGAGGTAGGGGAAGAGCTCAGCCCAGAGCAGCAACCCCAGTGGCGGAGCCTCAGGTAGAGTTTGTTGATGAGGTTCCTGCCCAGACAGTCCCGGTTGGGCCAGCTCAGGTTCCCGATGGATTCATTACCACCCCAGTACTCCAGGATGCTGTGGTCTGCCTAGTGGGCCTCATAGAGAGTGTCGCTCAGGCAGGTTTGCTTCCTGCAGCACCAGCCGTCTCTCAGGCTGAGGGAGGAGCCCAGATTCCCGCCACTCGCACTCCGGAGCAGTTGGCTCCTCAGTTTCAGACTCCAGTATCTCAGCCAGCTGGGGTAGTTCAGCCGGGTATTATTACTCAAACCGATGATGGAGCAACTATGTCTGCTAATGCTTTGTGGAGGTTGGATAGGTTCACCAAGATTTTCACTACTACATATAGCGCTGCATCTTCATAGGATCCTCAGGAATATTTGGATAGTTTCCATGAGGTTCTATGGAACATGGGGATAGTAGAGACCAATGGGGTCGACTTTGCTACCTTTCATCTGTCGGGTCCCGCCAAGACTTGGTGGAGAGATTATTGTTTGGCCAAACCAGTTGGATCACCAGCCTTGACTTGGGCCCAGTTCACTCAGCTATTTCTGGAGAACTTTCTTCCTATCACTCAGAGAGAGGATCTACGGATGCAGTTTGAGCGTCTCCAGCAGGGCTCTATGACCGTCACTTAGTACGAGACCAGATTTGTTACCTTGGTCTGGCATGTTATTATGATACTTCCCACCGAGCGAGAGAGGGTGGGGAGATTTATTGAGGGGATAGCTCAGCCGATCAGATTGCAGATGGCCAAGGAGACGGGGAGTGAGATTTCTTTCCAGGATGCAGCCAATGTGGCCACACGAGTTGAGATTGTTCTATTACAGGGGGTGGTCAGGGGTCTTACGAGAGACCCCATCATTCTAGCAAGTTCAGTGGCGCCTCATCTGGAGGCAGTGATTCTTTTGGTAGGGGCCATCCTCCTAGGCCGTTTCATTCGGCACTTTAGGTTTATCGTAGTGCTCCAAGTGGTTGTGGTTCTCATATGCAGTATTCTGATTAGTTTCCCTACAGTGCACCATCAGCTCCTATCAGTGCACCACCGATTCAGGGTTTTCAGGGTGGTTACTCAGGTCGTCAGGGTCAGTTTCAGGGTCAGAAGCCTCAGCAGTCGAGGGCTTGTTATACTTGTGGTTATCAGGGGCACATTGCTAGATTTTGCCCTCGAGCCTCGAGCAGTGCTTAGCACCAGGGTTCTCGTACCATGGTTCCTGTACCAGGTGTTCCACCACCCTCTCAGCCAGCTAGATGTGGGGGTCGAGGTATTAAAGGTGGAGGCCAGACCGCTAGAGGTAGATGTCAGCCAGTAGGAGGCCATCCGAGGGATATAGTTCAGACTGGTGGGGCCTAGACCCGATGTTATGCTATTCCATCCAGACCTGAGTCTGAGGCCTCCGATGCGAATTATCACAGATATGGTTTCAGTTTGCAGCAGGGATGCTTCAGTTTTATTTGATCCAGGGTCCACATATTCCTATGTGTCATCTTATTTTGCTCCTTATTTGGTTATGCCTCGTGATTCTATGAGTACTCCTGTATATGTGTCTATACCGGTGGGTGATTCTATTGTAGTAGATCGTGTCTACTGTTTATGTGTAGTCGTTATTAGTGGTCTTGAGACCAGTGTATATTTTCTGCTCCTAGATATGGTAGATTTTGACGTTATTTTGGGGATGGATTGGCTGTCGCCTTATCATGCCATACTGGACTGTCATGCCAAGACTGTGACCTTAGCATTGCCGGGGTTGCCTCGACTGTAGTGGAGGGGGACTCCTGGTCATTCTTCCAGCAGGGTTATCTCATATATGAAGGCTCGGCGCATGGTCGAGAAGGGGTGTTTGGCCTATTTGGCTCATGTTCGTGATTCTAGTGCCGAGGTTCCTTCTATGGAGTCTGTGCCCATAGTCCGTGAGTTTCCATAGGTGTTCCCTGCAGACCTGCCGGGTATGCTACCCGACAGGGATATTGACTTTTGCATTGATTTGGCTCCGGGCACTCAGCCCATTTCTATTCCGCCATATCGTATGGCCCCACCAGAGTTGAAGGAGTTGAAAGAACAGTTGCAAAAATTGCTTGATAATGGCTTCATTAAGCCTAGTGTCTCACCTTGGGGTGCGTCGGTGTTGTTTTTTAAGAAGAAGGATGGGTCGATGAGGATGTGTATAGATTATTGACAATTGAACAAGGTTACCTTCAAGAACAAGTATCCCTTACCGAGAATTGATGATTCGTTTGATCAGCTTCAGGGTGCCAAGGTATTTTTGAAGATCGATTTGAGATAAGGCTACCATCAGTTGAGTATTAGGGCATCCGATGTCCGTAAGACAGCTTTTCGCACTCGGTACATGAATTATGAGTTCTTAGTGATGTCATTCGAGTTGACAAATGCCCCAGCAGATTTTATGGACTTGATGAATCGAGTGTTCAGGACTTATTTGAATTCCTTCGTGATTGTCTTCATTGATGATATTCTGATCTATTCCCGCAGCCGGGAGGAACACGAGCAACACCTTCGAGTCATTCTTCAGACTCTGAGGGACAGTCAGTTGTATGCCAAGTTTTCTAAGTGTGAGTTTTGGTTGAGCTCAGTTGCATTCCTGGGTCATGTTATATCAGCAGAGGGTATCCAGGTGGATCCCAAGAAGATTTCAGCAGTCAAGGATTGGTCTAGACCCACGTCATCTACAGAGATTCCGTGTTTCTTAGGCTTAGCAGGTTACTATCGTTGATTTGTGGAAGGATTTTCATCTATTGTAGCCTGATGACAAGGTTGACTCAGAAGGGTGCCCAGTTCAGGTGGTCAGATGGGTGTGAGGCGAGCTTTCAGAAGCTCAAGACAGCCTTGACCACGACACTGGTGTTGGTTTTGCCCACAGGTTCAGGGCCATATATTGTGTATTGTGATGCATCTCGGGTTGGACTTGGTGCAGTGTTGATGCAGGATGGCAAGGTTATTGCATATGCTTCACGTCAGTTGAAGATCCACGAGAATAATTATCCATTTAATGATTCGGATCTAGCATCCATTGTTCACGCGCTGAAGATTTTGAGGCCTTATTTATATGGCGTGTCTTGTGAGGTGTTCACGGATCACAAGAGTTTGAAATATTTGTTCAAGCAGAAGGAGTTGAATTTGAGGTAGAGGAGATGGTTGGAGCTGTTGAAGGACTATGACATCACCATATTATATCATCCGGGGAAGGCCAATGTGGTGGCCGATGCTTTGAGTAGGAAGTCAGCCAGCATGGGTAGTCTTGCTTATATTCCGAACGGAGAGAGACTGCTTGCTTTGGATGTTTAGGCTTTAGCCAATCAGTTCATGAGATTGGATGTTTATGAGCCTGGCCATGTTCTAGCTTATACAGTTTCTCGCTCCTCATTATTTGATCATATTCGAGACCGGCAATATGATGATCCTTATTTGTGTGTCCTTAGTGATACAGTTCGGCACAGTGATTCCAAGCAGGTTACAGTTGGTGATGATGGAGTTTTACGGATTCGGGGTCATATTTGTGTACCCAATGTGGATGGACTTTGTGAGTTGATATTAGAGGAGGCCCATAGTTCCCGGTATTCTATCAATCCGGGCGCTGCAAAGATGTACCAGGATTTTCGGCAACATTATTGGTGGAGGAGGATGAAGAAGGATATTGTGGCATACGTAGCTTGGTGCTTGAATTATCAGCATGTAAAGTACGAGCATCAGAGACCTGGCTGATTGATGCAGCAGATTGAGATTCCTGAGTGGAAGTGGGAGCGTATCACCATGGATTTAGTTGTTGGACTCCCACGGACTCAGAGGAATTTCGATGCAGTATGGGTTATTTGGATAGGTTGACCAAGTCAGCACATTTCATTCCTCTGGGGGTTTCCTATTCTTCAGAGAGATTGGCAGAGGTCTACATTAGGGAGATTATTCGCCTTCATGGTGTGCCCGTGTCTATTATTTCTGACCGAGGTACACAGTTTACCTCGTATTTCTGGAGGGCAGTTCAACGTGAGTTGGGCACAAGGGTTGAGTTGAGCACATCATTTCATCCTCAGACGGATGGATAGTCCGAGCGTACTATTTAGATTTTGGAGGATATGCTACGAGCCTGTGTCATTGACTTTGGAGGCTCTTGGGATCAGTTCTTGCCATTAGCTGAGTTTACCTACAACAACAACTATCGGTCGAGCATTTAGATGGCTCCTTATGAAGCATTATATGGTAGGCGGTGTCGATCGCCAGTTGGGTGGTTTGAGTCGGGTGAGGCTCGGTTGCTGGGGACGGATTTAGTGCAAGATGCCTTAGATAAAGTTAAGATCATCCAGGATAGACTTCGAACAGCTCAGTCCAGGCAGAAGAGTTATGCCGATCGCAGAGTTCATGATTTGGAATTCATGGTTGGGGAGCGGGTATTGCTTCGGGTGTTGCCCATGAAGGGCGTGATGAGATTTGGAAAGAAGGGCAAGCTAAGCTCTAGATTCATTGGTCCATTTGAGATTCTTGATAGAGTGGGAGAGGTGTCTTACAGACTTGCGTTGCCGCCGAATTTATCAGTTGTGCATTCGGTGTTTCATGTGTCTATACTTCGGAAGTATCACGGAGATCCAGTTTATGTGTTAGATTTCAGTAGTGACCAGTTGGACAAGGACTTGACCTATGAGGAGGAGCTGGTAGCCATATTAGACCGGCAGGTTCGTCAGTTGATATCGAAGAGTTATCCTTCGGTTCGTGTCCAGTGGAGAGGTCAGCCTGCCGGGGCGGCTACCTGGGAGTCCGAGTCTGATATGCGGAGCCGTTATCCCCTTCTTTTCCCTGATTCAGGTACTTTTCTATGTCCGTTCGAGGACGAACCATTGTTTTAGAGGTGGAGAATGTGATGACCCAAAAATTCATCTCTCATTTATAAGTGAAAACTATGTTCCAAGGCCTTAAAACCTCTTTTTATCTTACCTCATTTTGTGTGCACAACCCGGTTGTATATCCGGGAAGCTTCTATATGAAAAACTAAGAAACAAATGCTAAATTTGCCTTTAATATTGAATTTAAGTTGACTTCGGTCAACATTTTGGGTAAACGGACCGGACCGGGACCCGGACCCGTGATTCGACGGTCCCGGAGGGTCCGTAGGAAAATATGGGACTTGGGCGTATAGCCGCAATTGAATTCCGAGGTCCCAAGCCCGGGAAATGAATTTTTGAAAGAAATTGTTTTACTGAAAAATATAAGAGTTTTTGGAAATTTGGTTATATTTGAAATATATGGTATCGGGCCCGTATTTTAGTTCCAGAGCCCAGTACAGTTTCAATATGATATTTGAGTTGTGTCTGTAAAATTTGGTAAGAAACGAAGGTCATTTGACGTGATTCGGACGCGTAGTTGTGAAATTTGAAGCTTTGAAAGTTTTTGACATTTTTCTTTGATTTTAATGCTAAACTCGTTGTTTAAGATGTTATTTTGGCGGTTTGATCGCACGAGTAAGTCTGTAGGATGTTTTTGAGGTTGTGTGCATATTTGGTTTGGAGCCCCGAGGGCTCGGGTGAGTTTCGGGTAGGTTCCGGGTCTTTAGAGTTGGAAAATCACTACTGGTGCATCAGTTCTGGTGTGCCCATGCCTGCGAGCCTAGGTCCACAAGTGCGAGACCGCGGGTGCGGACCCTCAGCCACAGGTGCGGTCCAGCCCCTTTCTGCAGGTGCGACCGTTTTTTCGCACCTGTGCTCGACCCAGGCACCGCAGGTGCGAGGGTCGGGCAGTGTGTTTAAGTTAGAGCTTCATCCGATTTCATTTTCACTTCTTCACCAAAATATAAGACCAAGGGCGATTATCTCAAGAGAGTTTCTTCCGAAATCATAGGTAGGTTACCACTAACTAGTTTCCTTCAATTTCCTAATGATTTTCATCAACTTTTATCAAGAATTCTAGGGTTTTGATGGTAGAAAATTGGGGATTTGGGTAGAGTTAGGGATTTTTGAATAATTGGAATTTAGACCTTGTTTTGAGGTCGGCTTTCGAAACTAATTACATATTTGGGCTCGTGGGTGATCGGGTTTTGGTCCAAACCTCGTGTATTGACTAAGCGGGCCCGGGGTAGATTTTTGACTTTTTGGGAAGAATGATGTAAAACCCATAATTAAGAAGTGAGATGAAATTGTTTGGAATTTATTGATGTTATTGCGTTGAATATGTCTAGATATAATGGAGTTAAATTCAAAAGGTAAAGCAGTAATCGAGGCTTAAGTTTGGTCGTGGAATTTAAGGAAAGTGTTTGGCTTACCCTTAGCTTGAGAGAATAGGTGTTGTGTCCTAATTTCTATGTGTAAGTATCATGTTCAACGTATATGTGAGGTGACGAGTACCTATACGTTGGTGTCAAGCATGCCCGTGAGTCGAATATTGTTATTTATATGATTCTTCGTACGTAATCTTTGAGTTTCACTTTATAGTTATCCATGTTGGTGGAAATTCCTTGATATTGAATAGTGTTGAGTATTAGTTTCAGTTGAAGATTTTTATGTGAAGTTATGAACTAAGTGAGATTGGATATATAACGACCCGACCGGTCATTTTGCATTATCGGACCCCGTTCCCCTAAATGAAACTTTCCATAGCGATTTATTGTGATTTATGACTTACGGGGGCGGGTGGTTCGGGATTCAGAAGTGTTAGAGCAATATTGGAACACTTGGTTCCTTCAGGTTGGCCTTTAAGTCCAAGTTTGATTTCGGTCAACATTTTGAGCAAACGACCTCGGAATTGAGTTTCGACGGTTTCGGTATATTCGTATGATGATTTCGGACCTGGGTGTATGTTCGGAATGGGTTTTGGATGACCCGGGAGCGTTTCGGTGCCCAATATCGAAATAAGAATTTCCTTAAGTTAATATTGTGGGTTGGGACGTGTTTTTGTGTTATCAAGGTCCGAATGGAATTTTGAGACAGGGAATAGTTCCGTTATGTCATTTATGACTTGCCTGCAAAATTTGGTGTCATTCCGAGTAGTATAAGTCGGTTCGGCGCATTGTTAGCAAATTCTAGAACTTAAGGTTCAAAGTTTGATTCAATTTGGTTTTGGGGTCAGATTCTTAGTTTCACTGTTGTTTTTCACGTGCCGAAAATTCGAACGAGTGCGTATCATGAATACAGATTTGATAGTGCCTTTGGACGGGGACCCGAGGGGCTTGAGTGAGTTTCAAACCCCTCAGAGCTAATTTCAAAACACTAGAAATTCTAGGTCTGGTTTCCTTCTCCGTGTTCGCGGAGGGGTTACCGCATTCGCGAAGAAGGAACTGGGCAGGGGTGGCGAATGCCCCGTGCGTTCGCACAAAAGGCACCACGATCGCGATGGGTTGGGCTCCTGACCCAGTGCGTTCGCACACATCCCCCGCGTTCGCACACCTCCCCCGCGTTCGCATAGAGCCCGACCATTGAGCCAACCCAGCTACCACTTACCCTGTGCGTTCGCAGGGCTCCCTCCGCATTCGCATAGAAGGCCCATGTGGGCCTGGTCATTTAAGGCATCGCGAATGCACTGCCCAGGCTGCGTTCGCATAGAGGAAACCACTGGGCAATGTGTTTTTATAGCGGGATTTAATTCATTTTCCTCATTTTCTTCTTCTTCCTTGGGACGATTTTTAGCATTCAAGAGGGGCAAACAACCTAGTTATTGAAGGTAAGAAAATTCCACCATAATATTAGTTTAATGCATGAATTACTAGTTAAATTAAGTACCTAATTAGTGAAAAATTAAGGATTTGGCGTAGTAACCTAGGGCTTTTGAAAATTTAGAAAATTACCCGTGCATTGGCTATGAATTCATACAAAAATCATTATATTAACGATCCTTAGGTTATGGGTAAGTGTTTCCTTCGCGAATTTTCGGAATCCGAGCATGCGGGCCCGGGGTTGGATTTTAGGATTTCTTCAAGAATGATGAATTTGACTAAAACCAGGAGAATTCCATGCTTTGAGTATAATTTGATATATTTACGTAACGCTTGGTTAGCTTCGAGTCCTTTGGGTGAAGAGTTCGGAGTTTCGGGCGCATTCTTGACCTGGGGAGTAGGTGTGACGCGAGGTGAGTCTCCTTTGTAACCTGGTAAGAGGGAATTGTCTCCATAGGTGTTTTAAATGCTATGTGTGATAATTGCGTGTGCTACGTGCGTACAAACTGATGAGAGTCCGTACATAGCGGCTATTATTGTCATGTCCAGGTAGTCAGGTCCACATCATGCCTTGTGTCTTACTTGAAATGAACTATATGCTTAATAAATTAAATGTTACATGTGACTTATTTCCCTGAGATCATGGAATTTGAGAAAATTTGTAAGGAATTGTTTACTGAAAAGTAATTTAAAAAGGAATATTGTGTGTGAATGTGACCGCTTCGCAATTTACATTTCGCGAGCGGAGTGTGATTTCCCCCACTCTTATGGGAACGGGCCGTACGCCACAGCGGATTAGAAGATGCACTTAAGGTTTCGGGCCGTTCGATCCTCGGCAGTGCATAGAGATGATTACTTTATGGCAGAGATGCACTTATGGTTCGGGCCGTTCGATCCTCAGCAATGAATAGATGTGAGTACTTTATGGTAAGGTGCACTTATGGTTCGGGACGTTCGACCCTCGGCAGTGCACGAATATGACTATCCTATGGCTCAGACCGGTTGTCCTTATCTTGTATGCGCATGATTTATTTGTTACTAAATTCATGGACATTGATTTGACAGATATTTGGGGGAAGGTGAAGTAGTAGTTGTTTATTTATTTCCAGTACTTCCTTGGATTTCAGTGCCTTATATATATATTTGCTGCTTCACTGCCTTTACATGCCTACTGTTTTCATCATATTTTGTTAAATTATATTGTTGCACCTTAGTGAGTGTCAAGTCGACCTCTCGTCACTACCTCTTCGAGGTTAGGCGGGATACTTACTGGGTACATATATATTTATGTACTCATGCTACACTTCTGTACTTAATTGTACAGGTTCCGAGGCTGGTGCATCTGGTTGTCAGGCCGGAGCTCGATTATGATTATAGACGGACCTGACTTCATGGTGAGCTGCTTTCTCCTGGTGATCTCCGGCAGCACCATGGGGTTTCTTTTGCTTACTTCCCTTCTATTTCTTTCAGACAGTGGGACTATATATTATATCTTTTGTAGATTTTGTTAGTATGCCCGTAGGACTTGTGACACTAGTTCCTGGCACACACGTGATAGTTATTATGGATTACAAGTCTGTATATATATTGGCTCATGCCCCCTCATGACCATTTTTGATTAAAAACTGGCTAATTATCCTTGTCAATTTATGTCTTAAGTTTTAAAAATCGAGTATATGTTTAAATGTTTAATCTAATAAAAAGGAACCCTTAGTAAATTGAGTGTTGGCTTGCCTGACCCCGCTGTTGGGCGCCATCACGACCTAAGTTAGGATTTTGGATCCTGACAACGTGGTATCAGAGCACTAGGTTCACATAAGTCTCACGAGTCACGGACAAACCCTGTAGAGTCTTGCGGATTGGTACGGAGATGTCTGTACTTATCTTCAGGAGGCTATAAGGTGTTAGGAAACCTCCCTTTGTTCTTATTCTATCGTTCAATCGATGATTTACTAAACTCATTCTTCTATTCTCTCAAAGATGGTGATGACGCGTGCATCTGATTTTCCAGACCCGGGAAGGGCCGCTACCCCCGTTGTCCGAGGCCACGGCAGAGTCCGAGGAAGGGAACTGGCCCGAGGTAGGGGACGAGGGCGTCCCAAAGCAATTCCGGTTCCACCACCAGATGACCCTATTATAGAGGAGCAGGACGAGGTGCCTCCAGCAGATCCTGCTCCAATAGTCTTCATGCCGACATCAGGCTTCCAGGCAGTCATGGGCCGTATGATGAGATTTATGGACACTATGTCCCAGGCTGGTTTATTTCCACCAGATCCTGCCACTTCTCAGGCGGGAAGGGGAGTCCAGACCCCTACTTCCCATGTTGCAGGCCAGACATCAACATTACATCATACCCCGGGTACACTGCCCGCGGGTGGGGTCCAGCCTGTTGCAGCAGCACCTGAGCCCAGACCAACTGCGGATGACGATCCACAGAAGTTATTGGATAGATGGACTCGATTGCACCCTCTAGTCTTCAGAGGTGAGAGAGGTGAGGATGCCTAGGATTTCTTGGACAAGTGCAAGGACAGACTGCACAACATGAGGATACTAGAGTTCCATGGAGTGGATTTCACTACCTTCCAGTTGGAGGGCAGAGCTCGTAGGTGGTGGAAGTCCTATATTCTCAGCAGGCCAGCAGATTCTCCTCCTGTCACTTGGGAGCAGTTCACGCAGATGTTTCTGGATAGATATATCCCACCCTCTGAGAGGGAAGAGCTGCGGTATCAGTTTGAGCGGCTAGAGCAAGGACAAATGTCAGTGACAGATTATGAGGCCAGATTTTCAGAGTTATCTCACCATGCACTCATGATACTAACTACTGATGCAGAGAGGGTGCAGAGATTTGTGGCTGGGTTGCATCTAGGTATTAGGGCCACCATGGCCTGAGAGGTGGAGATGGATACTCCTTATCAGCTCGTGGTAGAGATTTCTCGCAGAATCGAGGGGTATCGGTCGTGGAGCAGGGGCAGCAGGACAAGAAGGCTAGATTCTCCGGAGAATTCAGAGGTGCCCTAGCTAGGGGCAGCGGTCATTTTAGCAGTAGTCAACCCAACAGGCCTTCATATTCAGCACCTTTACCACCTCCCCGAGGTGTTCCAACGAGGCCTCATTTTAGCGCCATGCCAGAGCATTCCTATCGTCCTCCAGCCATTCAGAGTTTACCCAGTGGTTATCCCAGTCATCCGAGATCCTCCGACCCCTACTTCAGTGCTATGCCAGAGGGCCCAGATCGCCCTTCGGCCATTCAGGGTTCTTCTTCGGGGCAGCAGACTATGGTACCTGGGGGTTGTTACGAGTGTAGAGAGCCAGGTCATATGAGGAGGCATTGTCCCAGGTTTCGGGTCAAGGCCGTACAACAGGGTTATCAGCCGATGGGTCCAACACCAGTAGTCTGGCCACCTAGAGGTGGAGGACAGGTCGGCAGGGGTCGTTCTAGAGGTGGACGCCAGTCGGGGGGAGGTCAGGCAGCTCCTGTTCACTCTGGTGGAGCTCAGTCTTCCGGTACTCCAGCTAGATTCTATGCCATTCCGGCCAGATCAAATGCAGTGGCCTCAGACGCCGTGGTCACAAGTATTATCTCAGTATGTGGTAGAGAGGCTTCAGTATTATTTGATCCAGGATCCACCTATTCATATGTTTCAGCATTATTTGCTCATTTTCTGGATGCTCCCGCGAGTCCTTGGGTTCTCCTATATATGTGTCCACTCCTGTGGGCGATTCTGTGGTGGTAGACCGGATCTATCGGTCTTGTGTGGTCACCTTTTGTGGGTTCGAGACCAGAACAGACCTTTTATTGCTCGACATAATTGATTTTGAGGTTATTCTAGGCATGGATTGGATATCTCCTTATCATGCCGTGCTAGATTGCCATGCCAAGACAATTACTTTAGCCATGCCAGAGTCGTCTAGGCTGGAGTGGAGAGGTTCCTCAGTTAGTGCATCCAACTGCGTTATTTTATTCCTGAAGGCTCGACATATGGTCGAGAAGGGTTGTCTGGCCTATCTTGCTTATGTGCGGGACACCACCACCGAGTCTTCGATGATTGATTCAGTGCCAGTGGTTCGAGAGTTTGCTGATGTATTTCCTTCAGACCTTCCAGGCATGCCTCCGGATCGTGACATTGATTTAGCACCAGGCACCTAACCTATATCTATTCCTCCATACCGTATGGCTCCGAAGGAGTTGAAGGAGCAACTTGAAGAGTTTTTAGCTAAGGGGTTCATCAGACCGAGTGTATCACCGTGGGGTGCTTCAGTTCTATTCGTGAAGAAGAAGGATGGGTCCATGCGGATGTGTATTGATTACTGCCAGTTGAACAAGGTCACCATTAAGAACAAGTATCCTTTGCCGCGCATAGATTATTTTTTTGACCAGTTTTAGGGTGCTCGAGTGTTTTATAAGATTGATTTGAGATCGGGATATCATCAGTTGAAGATTCGGGCCTCAGATGTTCCGAAGACTGCTTTTCATATGAGATATGGTCACTCTGAGTTCCTGGTGATGTCCTTTGGCTTGACTAATGCCCCAACAACATTCATGGAATTGATTAATAGGGTGTTCAGGCCGTATATTGATTCCTTTGTTATTGTCTTTATTGATGACATCTTGATTTACTCACTTAGCCTGGGGGAGAACGAGCAGCATTTGAGAGTTGTGCTCCAGACCTTGCGGGAGCAGAAGCTATATGCTAAGTTCTCCAAGTGTGAGTTCTGGTTGGATTCCGTATCATTCCTGGGGCATGTGGTATCCGAAGAGGGTATCAAGGTTGATCCTTAGAAGATCGAGGCAGTTCATAGTTGGCCGTGTCCTACTTAAGCTACAGAGATTAGGAGCTTTTTGGGCCTACCAGGCTATTATCGTCGATTTGTGGAGGGGTTCTCTTCTATTGCAGCCCCATTGACTAGATTGACTCAGAATAATGCCCCGCTTTGATGGTCTGACGAGTGTGAGGCAAGCTTTCAGAAGCTCAAGGAAACATTGACCTCAGCACCAGTTCTAGTATTACCTTCCGGTTTAGGGATGTATATAGTGTATTGCGATGCTTCGCACGTTGGCTTGGGATGTGTTTTGATGCAGGAGGGGAGAGTTATTGCTTATGCTTCGCTCCAGCTAAAGGTTCATGAGAAGAATTACCATGTGCACGATTTAGAGTTGGCGGCGATTGTTCATGCTCTTAAGATTTGGAGGCACTACTTGTATGGGGTGTCCTGTGAGGTTTATATAGACCACCGCAGCTTGCAGAACTTGTTCAAGAAGAGAGATCTTAATTTGAGGCAGCGTAGATGGCTCGAGTTTTTGAAGGATTATGATATCACCATTCTTTATCATCCGGGCAAGGCAAATGTGGTAGCAAATGCCTTGAGCAGGAAGGCAGAGAGTATGGGTAGTTTGGCTTATATTGCAGCAGAGGAGAGACCTCTAGCCTTGGACATTCATTCCTTGGCTAATCGCCTTGTGAGATTAGACCTTTCAGAGCCTCGCCGAGTTTTAGCACATGTGGTTGCTCAGTCTTCGTTATTGGGGGAGGTTAAGGCCCGACAGTTCGATGATCCGTACTTAGCTGAGCTTCGGGACACAGTGGTACAGGGTGGTTCCAAGGAGGTTACTATTGGCGAGGATGGTGTTCTGAGACTTCAGTGCCATTTATGTGTTCCTAACGTTGATGGCCTGAGGGAGAGGATTCTAGAGGAGGCACAAAGTTCTCGGTATTCTATTCATCCTGGTGCTACGAAAATGTATCATGATTTGAAGCAACATTTTTGGTGGAGGCGGATGAAGGGGGACATTGTGGAGTATGTGACTAGGTGTCTTAATTGCCAGCAGGTGAAGTATGAGAACCATAGGCCAGGAGTCCTACTTCAGCAGATGCCCATTCTTGAGTGGAAATGGGAGCGCATCACTATGGACTTCGTGGTTGGGTTGCCTCGTACTTTGCGGAAAGTTGACACGGTTTGGGTCATTGTGGATAGATTGACCAAATCGGCACATTTCATTCATGTAGCTACTACATATACTTCTGAGAGGTTAGCACAGATCTACATTTGGGAGATAGTTCGGTTGCACGGTGTGCCGGTGTCCATTATATCAGATCGAGGTCCTCAGTTCACCTTGCATTTCTGGAGAGCATTACATAGTGAGATCGGCACCCAGATAGATCTCAGCATGGCATTTCACCCTCATACTGATGGCCAGTCGGAGCGTGCAGTTCAGATATTAGAGGACATGCTCAGGGCATGCGTGATTAACTTCGGAGGTCATTGGGACCAGTTCTTGCCTTTGGCCGAGTTTGCTTACAATAATATTTATCAGTCAAACATCGAAATGGATCCATTTGAGGCTTTGTATGGTCGGAAATGTCGTTCCCCTATCGGGTGGTTTGAGCCGGGCAAGGCTAAGTTATATGGTACCGACCTGGTAAGGGATGCTTTGGAGAGGGTGAAGTTGATTCAGGAGAGGCTCCGCACAGCACAATCCATACAGAAGAGTTATGCGGATCAGAGGGCGCGTGATGTATCATTTTTGGAAGGAGACAAGGTTCTGTTAAAGGTCTCGCCGATGAAGGGTATTATGAGGTTTGGGAGGAAGGGCAAGCTGAGCCCGAGGTTTATAGGTCCCTTCGAGGTGTTGAGGCGAGTTGGGGAGGTTGCTTATAATCTAGCCTTACCTCCCAGTTTATCAGGAGTTCATCCGATCTTTCATGTATCCATGCTCCGGAGGTACCACGCCGACTTCTCTCACGTGGTTGATTTCAGCACTATTCAGTTGGATGAGAGGTTGAGCTACGAGGAGGAGCCAATTGCTATTATTGATAGACAGGATCGCCAGTTGAGGTCCAAAAGAGTTTCTATAGTGAAGGTCCAGTGGAGGGGCCAACCATTCAAGGAAGCGACCTGGGAGTCCGAGGAGGACATGCGGAGTAGATATCCGCACTTATTCAGCACTTCAGGTATGATTCTATACCCGTTCAAGGATGAACGTTTGTTTAAGGGGTGGAGAATGTAACAACCCGACCGGTCGTTTTGCATTATCGGACCCCGTTCCCCTAAATGAAACTTCCCATAGCGGCTTATTGTGATTTATCACTTGCGGGGGCTGGTTGTCCGGGATTCAGAAGTGTTTACAGAAATATTGGAACACTTGGTTCCTTCAGGTTGGCCTTTAAGGCCAAGTTTGACTTCGGTTAACATTTTGAACAAACGACCTCGCAATCGAGTTTTGACGGTTCCGGTAGCTTTGTATGATGATTTTGGACTTAGGCGTATGTTCGGAATGGGTTTTGGATCACCCGGGAGCGTTTCGGCGCCCAATATCGAAATAAGAATTTCCTTAAGTTAATATTGTGGTTTGGGACGTGTTTTTGTGTTATCGAGGTCCGAATGAAATTCCGAAACCAGATATAGTCCCATTATGTCATTTATGACTTGCTTACAAAATTTGGTGTCATTCCGAGTAATATAGGTCGGTTCGGCGCATTGTTAGCAAATTCTAGAACTTAAGGTTCAAAGTTTGATTCAATATGGTTTAGGGGTCGGATTCCGAGTTTCATTGTTGTTTTTCACGTTCCGAAAGTTCGAGCGAGTCTATATCATGGACTTACCAGTGCCTGTGGACGGGGTCTCGAGGGGCTCGGGTGAGTTTCAGACCCCTCGGAGCTAATCTCAAAACACCAGAAATTCCAGGCCTAGTTTCCTTCTCCGCGTTCGCGGAGGGGTTATCGCGTTTGCGAAGAAGGAACTGGGCAGGGGTTGTAAATGCCCTGTGCACTCGCACAAAAGGCACCGCGATCTCGATGGGTTGGGCTCCTGACCCAATGCTTTCGCACACCTCCCCCGCGTTCGCATAGAGCCCGGCCATTGGGCCAGCCCAGCTACCCCTTACCCTATGCGTTCGTAGGGCTCCCTCCACGTTCGCATAGAATACCCATGTGGGCCTGGTCATTTAAGGCATCGCGAATGCACTGCCCAGGCTGCATTCACATAGAGGAAACCAATTGGCCGTGTGTTTTTATAGCAGGATTTAATTCATTTTCCTCATTTTCTTCTTCTTCCTTTGGACGATTTTTAGCATTCAAGAGGGGAAAACGACCTAGTTATTGAAGGTAAGTAAATTCCACCCTAATATTAGTTTAATGCATGAATTACTAGTTAAATTAACTACCTAATTAGTGAAAAATTAAGGATTTGGGGTAGTAACCTAGGGCTTTTGAAAATTTAGAAAATTACCCGTGCATTGGCTATGAATTCATACAAAAATCATATATTAACGATCATTAGGTTATGGGTAAGTGGTTCCTCGAGAATTTTCGAAATCCGAGCATGCAGGCACAGGGTTGGATTAGGATTTCTTCAAGAATGATGAATTTGACAAAATAATAGGAGAATTCCATGCTTTGAGTATAATTTGATATATTTACGTAACGTTTGGTTAGCTTCGAGTCCTTTGGGTGACGAGTGAGGAGTTTCGGGTGCATTCTTGACCCGGGGAGTAGGTGCGACGCGAGGTGAGTCTCCTTTCTATACCTTTTAAGAGGTAATTGTCCCCGTAGGTGTTTTAAATACTATGTGTGATAATTGTGGGGGCTACGTGCGTACAAAGTGACGAGAGTCCGTATGTAGTGGCTATTATTATTATGTCCGGGTAGTCAGGTCCACATCATGCCTTGTGTTTTACTTGAAATGAACTATATGCTTAATAAATTAAATGTTACATGCGGCTTATTTCCCTGAGATCATGGAATATGAGAAAATTTGTAAGGAATTGTTTACTGAAAAGTAATTTAAAAAGTAATATAGTGTGTGCATGTGACTGCTTTGCAATTTACATTCCGTGAGCGGAGTGTGATTTCCCCCACTCTTATGGGAACGAGTTGTACACCATGGCGGATTATAAGATGCACTTATGGTTCGGGCCGTTCGATCCTCGGCAGTGCATAAAGATGATTACTTTATGGCAGGGATGCACTTATGGTTTGGGCCCGATCCTCGGTAGTGAATAGATGTGAGTACTTTATGGTAAGGTGCACTTATGGTTCGGGTCATTCGACCCTCGAAAGTGCACGGATATGACTATCCTATGGATCAGGCCGGTTGTCCTTATCCTGTATGTGCATGATTTATTTGTTACTAAATTCATGGACATTGATTTGACAGATATTTGGGGGAAGGTGAAGTAGTAGTTGTTTATTTATTTCCAGTACTTCCTTGGATTTCAGTGCCTTATATATATATATTTGTTGCTTCATTGCCTTTACATGCCTACTGTTTTCATCATATTCTGTTCAATTATATTGTTGGACCTTACTGAGTGTCCAGTCGACCCCTCGTCACTAATTCTTCGAGGTTAGGCGGGATACTCACTAGGTACATATATATTTATGTACTCATGCTACACTTATGTACTTAATTGTACAGGTTCTGAGGCTGGTGCATCTGGTTGTCAGGCCGGAGCTTGAGTCTGATTATAGACGGACCTAACTTCACGGTGAGCTGCTTTCTCCTAGCGATCTCCGGCAGCACCATGGGGTTTCTTTTGCTTACTTCCCGTCTATTTCTTTCAGATAGTGGGACTGTATATTATATCTTTTGTATATTCTGTTAGTATTCCTGTAGGACTTGTGACACTAGTTCCTGGCACACACGTGATAGTTATTATAGATTACAGGTCTGTATATATATTGGCTCACGCCTCCTCATGACTGTTTTTGATTAAAAACTGGCTAATTATCCTTGTCAATTTATGTCTTAAGTTTTAAAAACTGAGTATATGTTGAAATGTTTAATCTAATAAGAAGGAAACCTTAGTAAATTGAGTGTTGGATTGCCTGACCCCACTTTTTGGGGCCATCACGACCTAAGTTAGGATTTTTGGTCGTGACAAGATATAGTTGTTTTCCCTTACCGGGATGGTATTAATTCCATTGCTGACTCCCTTGCCGGGACGTTATGGTTTTATTTCTGTTTACTCCGTTATTTTTCCTTGTTGGATTGCTGTCATTTGATGCGTTTGGGTGAGGAAGAGTGTTAAAGCATGAAGGGTGATGCCGTGAGATTATGAGTGAATGTTAATGCATGAAGGGTGATGCCGTGCCGATATTTTGTTTTTAAAAGCATGAAGGGTGATGTCGTGCCGAATATATTGATTCTGATGGTGAGGACGAAAGTAAAATCACGAAGGGTGATGCCGTGCACTTGTTTTCGTATTAAATATCCGTTGCTTAAATGGATATATAAATTGTGCCTTACCTCGTTGTTTCCATTATTGGATATTTCCTCCCCTCAACATGTTCCGCTTTTCCCTTATGCTTAACTGTTTATTTCTCGTTGTATTATTTTTCTCCGTATACTATTAAACTGCACAGGTTGACTTTGGTTGTCGTCTCCTAGCCCCATCACTACTTCGCCGAGGTTAGGCTCGACACTTAATCAGTACATGAGGTCGGTTGTACTGATGCTACACTCTGCACTTTCGTGCAGATCCCGGTGTAGGACCCTACAGACCATAGATCGAGGTTGTTGCCTTCAGACCAGTGGAGACCCTGAGGTAGTCCTGCAGATGTACGCAAGACTTGGCGTCCCTTCCTACTTCTTTTATTTCATCCAGACCTTTATATGTATTATTCATAGACGGTCCGTGAGTTCGTGCCCCAAAAATTCTGGGGTTGGTTTTCTTTTGTGAAATTTCGTAAAGGCATTAAATTTTGTTTATATACCTTTCTTCATTTTGTACTCTTATTTATGTTAAGTGTTGTATTTCACATATTATTAGATGATGATAAAGGAATAAGGTAAATTAGATATTCACGTTGGCTTGCCTAGCGGGTTCAACATTAGGCGCCATCACGGTCCCGACGGTGGAAAATTCGGGTCGTGACAAAATAACAAACTTAAACTTCAAGAGATTACTATTAGTGACATATGGGTTAAGCATGATCAAATTAATAGACTCAAAGTATATTTAAGAATGTCTCAAACTACAAAATGTAATAGCATAACATAGTCTAATTGAAGTAACACATTAACATAAATCAGAATGAAACGGTAAAGATATAATAATTCACCTATTAAGATGAAGCAGGGAAGAAGGAAATCCAACGATATTGTGAATATCACCAAACAAAGCAGAAACTTAACATTTTCTGGCCTTGGCTTTCAGCCGGCCAGAAATCATAATATAGAACAAGTTTTTATTCAAGAATGAAAAGAAAAAGCCTTAGTTTTTGTAGTGTTCTTAAGGAATTTTTTGAACTTCCCCCTTTCATCAAATGAGAGTGGAGAGGGGTTTAAATAGTATAAGAACTGAACACATAAACATGGAAATAATTAATTCAAACACTAAAAAGGCAATCACTTAAATCAGTATGGAGGAAAAATTTGAAACCCTAGTTTTAAGTAAAAATACACAAAATCGGCAGAAAATAAAGGCAAAGAATCACATATTGCTTAAAATGAACATAGACAGGAAATTATTCAAAAGAGAACATAGAATCGAACCAGATTTGGTTCAATTAAAAAGGATCTGTAACCCTAATTTAGGGAAACTAAAAGAAATCGACGGAAATAGGCAGATTCTCACATAATAAGGTGAATATAGACAAGATAATACTCAAAATCAAAGCTTGTGTAATGACCCGGCCGATCGTTTTGAGATCTAGCCCTTCGTTCAGTGGTTTGAAGTCATGAGAATCTTCATTTCAGGTACTATCACTTGTGCGTATGGTCGGAATTTAAATTCGGGAAGTTCAGAGTCAAATTGGAAAGAAAATTCTCATTTCAGAAGCCTTAAGTTGGAGAAATTGACTAGGATTGGAATTTTTAGTAAACGACCTACGAATCAGGATTTGAAGGTTCCTGTAGGTTCATATGATGATTTCAGACTTGGGTGTATGCCCGGATCGGGCTTTGGATAACCTGGGAGCGTTTCAGTGTATATTGTGGAAGTCAGCAATTTTGAAGAAATTTCCTAAGTTTGGCTTGAAGCGCATTTCGGTAATATTGATTTCTGTTTGGGTTTCCGATCCTAGAAATAGCTTCGTATAGTGATTCTAGAGTTGGGAGCGCGATCGGGAGTGAATTCAGATGTCCGTAGGTTATTTTGAAGTCATTTGGCTAAAGATAGAAATTTGAAGGTTTTTGAGAAATCCGTCCGGAAGTGGAAATTTTGATATCTGGGTCGGAATGCAATTTCGAAAGCTGGAATAGGTATGTAATGTCATTTATGAATTTCTTGCAAAATTTGGTGTCATCCGAGTAGTATAGGTCGGTTCGGCGCATTGAAAGCGAATTCTAGAACTTTAAGTTCAAAGTTTGATTCAATTTGGTTTTGGGGTCGGATTCATAGTTTCGTTGTTGTTTTTCACGTTCCAAAAATTAGAGTGAGTCCGCATCATGAATACAGACTTGCCTGTGCCTTTGGACGGGGTCCCGAGGGGCTCGGGTGAGTTTCAAACCCCTCGGAGCTAATTTCAAAACACCAGAAAATTTCCAGGTCTGGTTTCCTTATCCGCGTTCGTGAAGAAGGAACTGGGCAGGGGTGGTGAATGCCCTGTGCGTTCGCACGAAAGGCACCGCGATCGCGATGGGTTGGGCTTCTGACCTAGTGCGTCGCACACCTCCCCCTTCGCGTTCTCATAGAAGGAACATGTGGGCCTGGTCGCTTAAGGCATCGTGAACGCACTGCCCAGGTTGCGTTCACATAGAGGAAACCACTGGGCAGTGTGTTTTTATAGCGGGATTGGTTCATTTTTGCTCAACTTCTTCTTCATCCTTGGGGTAATTTTGAGCATGCAAGAGGGGCAAACGACCTAATTATTGGAGATTAGTAATTCCTACCATAAACTTAGTCTAATACTTGAATTCCTAGGTAGATTAACTCATTAATCAGTGGAAATTCAAGGGTTAGAGTAAAAACCTAGGTTATATATATATTGGGAGAATTACCAAGGAATTTGCCATGGAATCACACCAAAACTATATATTAATGATCCTTAGGCTATGGGTAATTGGTTCCTTCAAACATTTCCGGAATCCGAGCATGTGGGCCGAGGGGTGCATTTTAGGATTTTTCAAAGTAAGGTTAAATGACTAAGTAAATAGGAGAATTCCAAGATTTTGAGTATAATTTGATATATTTACGTAACGTTTGATTAGTTTCGAGTCCTTGGGAGGCGAGTTTGGAGTTTCAGGCGCGTTCTTGGTCGGGGAAGTAGATTCGACACGAGGTAAGTCTCCTTTCTAACTTTGTGAGGGGGAATTGTTCCCATAGGTGAACTAATTAAGTATGTGCTACTATCTGCGGGGGGCTACGTACACACGAGGTGACAGGAGTCCGTGCGTAGCTACTATTATGCCTTGTCCGGGTAGTCTAGGACCCACTAGCATGCCATACCTGTTGTACCTGTGATCTTGCCTGTAATATTGGACTGCTAATATAATCGAAATCATAATTGAATATCTAAAGAAGACTAGAGTTCATTTTCTTAATCATCTAGAAAGAGAATTTATTTCCTCCGTGGGTAGTTGTATTCCGGATAAGGTTATATTATTGAATATTATTAAACTTGGCAAATGAATTTCCATAAATGATTTAAATACTATTTTTGTGATTTTTAAAAGAGAAATTTTTCATTTTCTTGAGTATTCGTTTTCCCGATATAGTCGGGGTGGACTGTTGATTGTGCATGACTGCATGTGACCGCTTTGCAATTTACATTCCGCGAGCGGAGTGTTATTTCCCCCACTCTCATCGGAGCGGGTCGTACACCACGGCGGATTGTAAGATGCACTTATGGTTCGGGCCGTTCGACCCTCGGCAGTGCATATATATGATTATTTTATTGAAAGGTGCACTTATGGTACGGGCCGTTCGACCCTCGGCAGTGAACAAAGATGATTATTATAATGGCTCCGGCCGGTTGTCCTTATCTCATATGCGCATGCTAAGTTGTTAAATATTTTTCATGTATTTTGAAGTGATAAGATATTGCAAGGAAAATAAAGAAGTAATTGTTTATTTAAGATATCTGGGGGAAAACAAAGAAGAAATTATTTATGTAAGATATTTGGGGGGAAATGAGGAAGTAGTAGCTGTTTATTTACTTCTAGTACTTACTTGGATTTCAGTGCCTTATATACTTGCTGCTTTACTACCTTTACTTGCCTATCGTGTTCATCATATTCTGTTAAATTAATTTGTTGGACCTTAGTGAGTGTCTAATTCGACCTCTCGTCACTACCTCTCTGAGGTTAGGCGAGCGACTTACTGAGTACACATTGTTTTCGTACTCATGCTACACTTGCTGTGCATTTTTATTGCACAGGTACTTTCATAGTGACGTGACTGGTTGGAGACTTAAGCGAGCTGCATCATCCGGAGGCGATCCGCAGCTGACAAAGTCTCCCTCATATTGTATTTATTTCCAGTTTAAATTCCTTTCCCAATTTGTATTCGGACAAGCTTGTAGTATTTGTGAAATTCTTATAATTTGCCCATGTACTTGTGACACCGGGTTCTGGGATGTGTTGGGATATATTTGCTATAATGGAATATTTAATTCATTTTATTGACTTAATGGATTTTATTTAGTTATTATGTAATAAAGTGAAAGGTAATGATTTTTCATAAATGCTAAAATAGGAAAATTTAACTTAACTATTTAATGATTTGCTTTCCTGACAATGATGTTCGGCGCCATCACGACCTTATGGATTTTGGGTTGTGACAACATGGTATCAGAGATCTAGGTTCCCTTAGTTCTCACAAGTCATGAGCAAGTCTAGTAGAGTCTTGCGGATCGGTATGGAGATGTCTATACTTATCTTTGAGAGGCTACCGGGCTGTTAGGAGTACTTCCCTTTTTGATTCCTCATCGTGTGATTTGATTCTTTTAAGGCTTATGCCTATGTTTATTCCTACTCAATCTTACGCGTCGCGAAGCGCTTGTTATGAATCGGGAATGTGAAGAATCGAAATGGTGCTACGGATATAATGCGAGATGTTTTCCATGTGTAATTGGTTGGGGCTGTTGTTGTGGCCCTGCAGAAGGATAATATGTTGTTTCAACTCGATTGCTGTGTTTCTGAGAACTTTGAGTTTGTGCTCAGGTTGTGATGATGTTTATGATTGGTTATCGCGCGATGTCGATATGCTGATAGAATGATTGCCCATATGTTGAGTCCTGTTGAATGGTTTGAAGAGAGGTCTTCTCAGAATGTGATTTCGAGATTTCGATATTTTAGTTCCGGCAGAGGAAAGGCATTTGGATTATGAATGGTCCGGTTGGGGTTGATAAGGCAGTAAGGCTTGGTGTTTTCTAGTGAGGTGGGATATGCACCTGTGATGTGATGTCGTCATCACTAATCAAATGGAATGTGTTAAGTTCGTCAGTGCCATGGTTTATTTGGGTGCATGGGGCCAGAGTATGGTGAAGAATTATTGAAGAATGCGGTTGCAAGAGAATGATATTGAATTGAGGGTAGGCGGTGGTTCCATTTCTAGGAGGCCAGGTGTAAGAAGCAGAAGTCGAGCAGTCGCAAATTGGGGGAGCGGCAGCATACTGGTTAATTAGAAGGTATTGTAGCGCAGTTAGTAGGTGTCCATGGGGAGCGGGCGTACTGGTAAGGTTGGTGAATGAGAACGGGCTTAGGGTGAAGTATTGATGTCATAGAGATAGTGAAGTACAACATCGTTGGAGGGAGTGTTTGTTGGTGATTTCCACATATGGGTTATCTCCTGTGAGTAGGTTAGCGGTTGTGTGGTTGGCAAGTTTCTGTGAGGGATTCTGGTGGATATTTGGTAGGAGGCAGAATGTGTGAATGATTCTAAAGAATTTGAGTATTTAGGGAGTGCTAGCAAGAGAAATTGGAAGAATTGGACGGATCGGTTGAGCAAGATCATGTTAACAAAGTAGAAAGGATCTCAGCAGGGTCTAGAGTGGTGCAAGGAGTAGCTTCAGGCTAAGTGGGGGAGTCCCACCATATGCAGTTGAGTTGTAGGATTGTCTTCTCGTGGGATTGCGGATTGTCGGCGTGTTGGAAAGTTAGTACAACTAAGGGAAAAGAGTAGAATGGTAATTATGCATGGGATTTTATGAATGTGTGCAAAAGTTGGTCCTATCGGACTAGGGTTAGGCTTTGGAAGATTCAGAATTTTGCTTAATGCATAGGCGAGCTGTAGGGTAGTGACTCAGTCACATGCTTAATTAAAAAGGGTGTTCATGTACTATAAGAGCCTTGGAGTTATTTGTATTCGGGGCCAGTCGGAGTGGGTGACTCTCAATAGCGGTCCTAGTGAATTCCAAAGTTAAAGAAGGCGGCGTTTAAGGGTTTCAGGCAGCAGTATGGTCGAGAATCGAGCTTTTGCGGAGTGATTTCTGAGAAAAAGAAAGATGGTTGGGGTGTTCTATGATATGTTTTAGCGTGTAGGATAGTATTGGAGGAGTGAGAGAAATAAACTTTGGGTTGTAGAAAGATTATCAGGAGGATATGAGACGGGTTACGGGATTTAGGCAGCATGGTCTCGTGAATCAAGGTCACTCGGGACGAGTGTGGGTTGAGTTTCTACGAGTTTAAGGAAGTTACTATTATTCCTGAGGAAGTTAAGGATGATTAAAAGAAGATAGATTGATTATCCATGGTTGAAATAGCACATTTACGACAATGATCAGTTTCGTTAGTGTAGTTAACTCATGCATGTGGTTTGGGCCGGTATATGTTGGGCTTGTCGGCCGTCGTAATAGATTCATGTGGGAGCATTCGAGTGCTATGGCCTGTCAGGTGTAGGCGGATCCCGGAAGGGTTATGGTGGTTCAGACCACTACTTAAGGATTTTCATGTATTGTGATTGTGGGAATTTACTCGTGTGTTGTGATGGTACTCTTGAAGTGAGTTAGGTAAAAAGTTTCTATATGATGAAGTGTTCACCCTACTGGTGGTTCAGAAGTTATGATGGAATTCTTGCGCTATCTCATATTGGCATGTTAGGTACGTTAAGCAGTATGTAACTGGGAGTGAGAACCGAGATTGCGGTTTGGTGTTATCAAGGATGTCCTGAGCTCGGATGGGCAAGAAAAAGTGGTTTGAAAATTCAGAGTAAGCTGGTGTTATCTTCAGTATCACTTGAGATCGATATTCGGTGAAAGGGGCTTTGTACCCTGGTCATGGGTTCTTGATGTGTTTTGCAGTGTTAGTGTGGTCGGTGATGCGGGTGTGCAGACTTGTTACCTGGTGTGGAAGGTCGCGGGAGCGTAACAACGAGAATATTGTATAAGTGTGACATTTAGTCACTTAATGGATTGGAGATTTGGTCTGAGTATGAAGAAGTGCAATATTGCTTATTTGAGGGTTTATGCGTTGAAGGTATTCAGTTCATTTGGTTGTGGATTGTGGGATGTTTGTCCCAGCTATGATGGTTGTTCTTGCGTATTATGGGAGGAAGTGGGTTAATATAGACCCAGGTAAAGATATTAGCTTAGTTTGGTGCGAGCAAGGTAGACTCAATGTTTGTGGATGGATTTAAATATGATTATGGGCTCCGTATGAGCCAGGCATGTTCATTTCAGTAGAGCGCTTTTCATGAAAGGGTATTAGAACGGCAGATGTTGTTCCGTCTTCGTCAAATTCATGTGATAATATGATTGTGCCGTGTGAGTCGTGAAACGGCTTGATAGTTTCTTATGTGTTGAGATCTCCGCGTAGTGATGATGTTTTGTGAGTATGACAGCTCTTGAGATCCAGAGTGTATATATATATATATATATATATATATATATATATATATATATATATATATCGCACCTCAGTTGTGCTTGAGTTTTGTAGAATATGGCTTTATCAGTCTCCCTGGGATAATATTGTGCACTTAGCGTGCTTGTGACCGATGTTCGATATTTTGTTGTAATGAGCAATTTAGCTCAGTGTGTATCTTCTTATGTAGATTTTATGATGGGATCAGGTGGCACGCCGCCACGGGTATGTTGTTTGGATCGGGTTGCACGCCGCAATAGTGTGATGATGAGTAAGGTTCCTATATTTATTTTTCTTGTGTTTTACTTTCTATTTTCTGAGAAGAGTTCATAATAAGTTGCGTGAGTCGAGTAGTCTATTCCTGAGTCATTTATTTATGTATCATGTTCGAGTTATGGCCTATTGGCGCGTCGTGATGTCATGTGAGACTGTTGGTCATGTTGGGGTGATTTGTTGTCTGAGCAGTTCATACTGGGTGAGACGATATTATTGGATCAGGGATCAGTGCGATAAGATTATGTGAAGTACATTAAAGGACAATTACCAGCGGTTGGTTCATAATGAGGTGATGATTCTAGTCAAGATGAGATATTCAATGATTTGTTAACTCTGTAGTTGGTTATGACTTTCTACCCGTCTCCTCTGTTGTGGTGGTATCGCCAACATTCTAGCAAGATGTATATATATATCATAAGGTGCCTTGGGAGCGTCGGATTCATGGAATTATGGCTATTAAGGTTCAGGGAGTATCGTTGCAGTCATATGATGAATTATGCGGTGCATGGTGCTAATTCAATAAGGGTATGCAGTCATGTTCTGGTATATCGTGTGGTAGTTGATACGCTGATCGTATATATTGGAACTAGGCCTGGCAGAGAAATTTCAGGTGTGGGAACTGGATTCTGAGCTTATTATATGGATAAAAGAAGAAATCTTCAGATCTGATCAAGCTAATGTACTCAACTGGGTTGTGGTAGCACGGACAGGTGCTCGAGGTCTTAAACGGTGATTTCAGATAACTCCATAGCAGTTCTTGGCACGTTCGAGGACGAACGTCTGTTTAAGTGGGGGAGAATGTAACGACCCGATCGGTCATTTTGAGCTCTAGCGCTTCCTTCAACGGTTTGAAGCCATGAGCAGCTTCATTTCAGGTACTATGACTTGTGCGTGTGGTCGGAATTTAAATTCGGGAAGTTCGGAGTCAAATTTGAAAGAAAATTCTCATTTCAGAAGCCTTAAGTTGGAGAAATTGACTAGGATTGGAATTTTTAGTAAATGACCTCCAAATCAGGATTTGAAGGTTCCTGCAAGTTCGTATGATGATTTCGAACTTGGGCGTATGCCCGGATCGGGCTTTGGATAACCGGGGAACGTTTCAGTGTATATTGTGGAAGTCAGCAATTTTTAAGAAATTTCTAAGTTCGGCTTGAAGCGCATTTCAGTGATATTGATGTCCGTTTGGGATTCCGAGCCTAGGAATAGCTTCGTATGGTGATTCTAGAGTTGGGAACGAAATCGAGAGTGAATTCGGATGTCCGTAGGTTATTTTGAAGTCATTTGGCTAAAGATAGAAATTTGAAGGTTTTTGAGAAATCCGACCGGAAGTGGAAATTTTGATATTGGGGTCGAAATGCAATTTCAGAAGTTGGAAAAGGTCCTTAATGTCATTTATGACTTGCTGGAAAAATTTGATGTCATTCCGAGTAGTATAGGTCAGTTCGGCGCATTGAAAGCGAATTCTAGAACTTTAAGTTTAAAGTTTGATTCAATATGGTTTTGGGGTCGGATTCTTAGTTTTGTTGTTGTTTTTCACGTTCCAAAAATTCGAGCGAGTCCGTATCATGAATATAGACTTGCCAGTGCCTTTGGAAGGGGTCCCGAGGGGCTCGGGTGAGTTTCGGACCCTCTGAGCTAATTTTAAAACACTAGAAAATTTCCAGGTCTGGTTTCCTTATCCGCGTTCGCGGAGGGGTGACCGCATTCGCGAAGAAGGAATTGGGCAGGGTGGTGAATGCCCTGTGCGTTTGCACTAAAGGCACCGCGATCGTGATGGGTTGGGCTTCTGACCCAGTGCGTTCGCACACCTCCCCCTTCGCGTTTGCATGGAAGGCCCATGTGGGCCTGGTCACTTAAGGCATCGCGAATGCACTGCCCAGGCTGCGTTCGCATAGAGGAAACCACTGGGCAATGTGTTTTTATAGAGGGATTAGTTCATTTTTCCTCACCTTCTTCTTCTTCCTCGGGGTAATTTTGAGCATGCAAGAGGGGCAAACGACCTAATTATTGGAGGTAAGTAATTTCTACTATAAACTTAGTCTAATACTTGGATTCCTAGGTAGATTAACTCAATAATTAGTGGAAATTCAAGGGTTAGAGTAAAAACCTAGGTTATATATATATTGGGATAATTACCAAGGAATTTCCAATGTAATCACACTAAAACTATATATTAATGATCCTTAGACTATGGATAATTGGTTCCTTTGAAAATTTCCGGAATCCAAGCATGTGGGCCCGGGGTGCATTTTAGAATTTTTCAAAGTAAGGTGAAATGACTAAGTAAATAGGATAATTCCAAGATTTTGAGTATAATTTGATATATTTACGTAACGTTTGATTAGTTTCGAGTCCTTGGGAGGCGAGTTTGGAGTTTCAGGCGCGTTCTTGGTCTGGGAAGTAGATTCGACACGAGGTAAGTCTCTTTTATAACTTTGTGAGGGGGAATTGTCCCCCTAGGTGAACTAATTAAGTATGTGCTACTATCTGCGGGGGCTACGTACACACGAGGTGACGGGAGTCCGTGCGTAGCTACTATTACGCCATGTCCGGGTAGTCTAGGACCCACTAGCATGCCTTACCTGTTGTACCTGTGATCTTGCCTGTAATATTGGACTGCTAATATAATCAAAATCGTAATTAAATATCTAAAGAAGACTAGAGTTCATTTTCTTAATCATCTAGAAAGAGAATTGATTTCCTCCGTGGATAATTGTATTCTGGATAAGGTTATATTATTAAACTTGGCAAATGAATTTCGAGAAAAGATTTAAATACTATTTTTGTGATTTTTGAAAGAGAAATTTGTCATTTTCTTGAGTATTCGTTTTCCCGATGTAGTCGGGGTGGACTGTTGATTGTGCATGACTGCATGTGACAGCTTCGCAATTTACATTCCGCGAGCGGAGTGTTATTTCCCCCACTCTCATGGGACCAGGCCGTACGCCACGACGAATTGAAAGATATACTTATGGTTCGGGCCGTTCGACCCTCGGCAGTGCATAGATATGATTATTTTATTGAAAGATGCACTTATGTTTCGGGCTGTTCGAACCTCGGCAGTGCATAGACATGATTATTTTATTGAAAGGTGCACTTATGGTACGGGCCGTTCGACCCTCGGCAGTGCACATAGATGATTATTATGATGGCTCCGGCCGGTTGTCCTTATCTCGTATACGCATGGTAAATTGTTAAATGCTTTTCATGGATTTTGAAGTGATAAGATAATGGGAGGAAAATAAAGAAGTAATTGTTTATTTAAGATATTTGGGGTAAAACAAAGAAGAAATTGTTTATTTAAGATATTTGGGGGAAAATGAGGAAGTGGTAACTGTTTATTTACTTCTAGTATTTACTTGGATTTCATAGCCTTATATATTTTCTGCTTTACTAGCTTTACTTGCCTACCGTGTTCATCATATTCTGTTAAATTAATTTGTTGGACCTTAGTGAGTGTCTAATTCGACCTCTCGTCACTACCTCTCTGAGGTTAGGCGAGCGACTTACTGAGTACACGTTTTCGTACTCATGCTACACTTGCTGTGAATTTTTATTGCACAGGTACTTTCATAGCGACGTGGCTGGTTGGAGACTTAGGCGAGCTGCATCATCCGAAGGCGATCCACAGCTGACAGAGTCTCCCTCATATTGTATTTATTTCCAGTTTAAATTCCTTGCCCAATTTGTATTTCGGACAAGCTTGTAGTATTTGTGAAATTCTTAGAATTTGCTCATGTACTTGTGACGCCGGGTACTGGGATGTGTTGGGATATATTTGCTAAAATGGAATATTTAAACCATTTTATTTACTTAACGAATTTTATTTAGTTATTATGTAATAAAGTGAAAGGTAATGATTTTTCATAAATGCTAAAATGGGAAAATTTAACTCAACTATTTAATGATTGGCTTGCCTGACAATGATGTACGGCGCCATCACGACCTTATGGATTTTGGGTCGTGACAGCTTGAACTAGTTTTGGTTCGAATCAAAAGAGAATATGTAAATCCTAACCTTAGGGTTAAGTACGAATCAACAAGATACGAAAAAATCGGGCTCACACATCACAAAATAACGTGTGTGGACTTAATGTCGTCCAGATTCAAGAGATGAAGATCGATTAGGACATAATCAAAGTTGGGTTCTTGCCATGTTTAGGCAAGTACTATGCAATATCGTAAAGAATGAACAAATAAAGGAAATATGTCGAAATGGTAAGTAAATGGGAAGAAAATCCCATTAGGAACAGGATTGGGGGAGGATTTTGGAGAGGCGGCAAGCTACGGTTCTTCAGAGGAGGGGAGTAGAGAGGCGGCAGATTAGGGGAAATGGGGTTAGGGTTTGGGAGATGGGGATATAAGGAAAGTGGTGGGGTCGGGTTTAATTGAATGGGTAAGGGTACTGGGCTAGGGGTATTGGGCCTGGGGTAGTTGGGTAGTTTAGCTCCGAAATTAATTGTAGAATTAGGGCCAGATTTTAAATACCCAATTTTAATAAATAAATAATTTATAAAAGGAATAGATAAATAACAAAAATATTATTTGTGCATGAAAATGATTAAAAACAATTATTTGGCATTATAGAAATATAAAAAGTTATTTTGCGTATAAATAATGTAATTACATGTACATATGGGCTATTATTGCAAAATGTGCAATTTAGCGTTGAAAAAATGCAAATGTAATTATAAGAAATGCACTAAAAATATTTAAAACCTAATATGGATGTAAATGATAAGTTTAGATGATAAAATAATTATAAAAATAATTTTTAAGGTAATTAATAGATATTTATAATAAAATGCAGAAATAAATTGATATAAAGCCTTTAAAAATTATGAAAAATTATGAAATCGTATATGCTTCTAAATCAAATGTTTATGCATATGCACTATTTAAAAAATAAAACAAAACTATATATATATATATATATATATATATGTATATATATATGTACGTATGTATATATCGATATATGTACATATATGTATGTATATATATGTACGTACATATACATACATACACATATAGATACATACATATATACATATATATATATACATATATATATATATATGTATGTATGTATATATATATATATATATATGTATGTATGTATGTTTGTATATACATACATACTGTCACGACCCAAAATCCATAAGGTCGTGATGGCGCTGGACACCACTGTCAAGCAAGCCAATCATTCAATGGTTAAGTTAAATTTTCTGTTTTAGCATTTTTGAAATCATTACCTTTAACTTTATTACATGATAACTGAATAAAATCCGTTAAGTAAATACGACAGGTAAACAATTTTAATTTATTTCAAGAAATCCCAAATACCTCCCAGAACCCGGTGACACAAGTACATGAGCGAACTTCTAGGAATTTGAACAAATACTACCATGCCTGTCCGAAATACAAGTTGGACAAGGACTTTAAAATGAAAATAAATACAATATGAGGGAGACTCTGTCGGTTGTGGGTCGCCCCCGGATGATGCAGCTCACCTAAGTCTCCAAGCCGGCCACATCGCTGTGAAAGTACCTGTGCAATAAAAATGCACAACAATTGTAGCATGAGTACGAAAACAACGTGTACTCAGTAAGTATCCCGCCTAACCTCAGAGAGGTAATGACGAGAAGTCGAATTAGACACTTGCTAGAAGTCAATTTAGTATAATCAAGTGAGACACTAAGCATGAGTGTCATAGACAATTTATTAAAATCAGGAATAAATAATATCAACTTCTTCCACATTTAACACTTCAAAATCTTCGTCATTTCAGTCGACAATTTTAAAGAATTAATCAGGGATAATAAACATCAGACTTCTTTCACATTTTACACATCAATTCTTCTTCTTTTTAACTGGCAATTAAGAATTTCCTTAGACCGATAAACATGTATAAATCACAGGAAATACGCAGCAATTATCATGCGCAAACAAAGTGCCGAGGGTTGAACGGTGCGGACAACAATAATAAACTGTGCACTGCCGAGGGGCGAACGGCTCAAACCATAGATGCATTCTATCTTCCCCCCTAGCGAATCGATCATGCGACACGGTTATACATAAATACAGGGTTATCCTGCTCGCGAATCATACATGCGACTCAGGCACCCATAGATACACATATTCACACAATAAGTCCACATTTTTATCAAGAAAGCAGTTACCCAGGAAAGTGGTAAAATTCTTCTTAAGAAAACACGAAAAATAGCATTTAAATCTTTGTTTTGAAACTCATTTGCCAAGTTAATATTCAGTAATATAACCTTATCAGGAATACAATTATCCACAGAGGAGTCAATTCTTTTCTAAATGATTAAGAAAGGTAGACTCTAGCCTTCTAAGGAAACAATTACCAATTCAATAGTATTATCAGTCTAACATTATATGCAGGATCACATGATATTTTATTGACAAGGTCACAAGTACAACAAGTAAAGCATGCCAGTGGGTCCTAGACTACCCGGACATGGCATAATAGTAGCTACGCACGGACTCCTATCACCTCGTGCGTATGTAGCCCCCGCAGATAGTAGTACATATTTAATTAGTTCACCTAGGGGGACAATTCCCTCTCACAAAGTTATAAAGGAGACTTACCTCGCTCCGAAATTCCATAACCGGCTTTCAAGCCCTTCCGTCGACTCCAATGGATGCACAACGCCCCAAAACTACCCCAATAACGACCAACCAATGAAAATATACTCTAATATTTGTTAACAATTCAAATTATATAAATCCTCAACTCCGTTCAAGGGATTGACCAAAATTCCCTCGGGTCCACGTGCCCAGATTCCGAAATTTCTCGAAGATAAACTCTACCCATAGCCTTACTAGCTCAAATATATCATTTTGCTCAAATATTCATGCTCAATTCGTGGTAAAAATCGAATTGTTCTAGGTTTTTCCTCCGAAAATCCCAATTTCCTACTAATTTTCATGTCTAATTCCATGCATAAACCTTTTATTTAACTTAAAAACATGAAGAAATTACTTACCTAGAAATGCATGATGAAAATCCCTCTTGAAGCTCCTCAAAGTCGTCCAAACCAAAGAAAAATTGGAGAAAATGAGCCAAGAATCTCGGTTTTAAAACATTCTGCCCAGGCTTATTTCCGCACCTGTGATCTAATCTTTGCACCTGCGCTCCCGCAGGTGCGCCCAAACTCCCGCACCTGTGGCTTCCTCAGCTCCAGCAAAAGCTCGCACCTGCACCCTATTGTCTGCATCTGCGCCTTCGCAGGTGCGGAAATTACATCGCACCTGCACTCCCAGCCAAGCCACCAAAATCTCGCACCTGGGGCGCCAAAGCCGCACCTGCGGCCAACTTCTCGCAGGTGCGGTCACACCAGATGACAACAATCTCGCATTTCCTCAAACTCCAAACTTGATCCGTTAACCACCCGGAATCCACCCGAGGCCCCCGGGACCCCGTCCAATAGCACCAACCTGTTCCAAAACATAATGCGGACTTGCTCGAGGCCTCAATTCACATCAAACAACATCGAAACCAAGGATCACACTAAAATTGAAACTTTAAGAACTTGAAATTTCAAACTTCCACATCCGATGCCGATACCTATCAAATCACGCCCGATTGACCCCAAATTTTGCACACAAGTCATATTCGACATTACGGACCTGCTCCAACTTTTGGAATCGCATTCCGACCCTGATATCAAAATTTCCACTTCCGGTCGGATTTCTCAAAAACCTTCAAATTTCTATCTTTAGCCAAATGACTTCAAAATAACCTACGGACATCTGAATTCACTTCCGACCGCGCTCCAAACTCCAGAATCACCATACGGAGCTATTCCCAGACTCGGAATCCCAAACGGACATCAATATCACTGAGATGCACTTCAACCTAGACTTAGGAAATTTCTTCAAAAATGCTGACTTCCATAATACACACCGAAACGCTCCCGGGTTATCCAAAATCTGATCCGGACATACGCCCAAGTCCGAAATCATCATGCAAACCTGCAAGAACCTTCAAATCCTGACTTAGAGGTCGTTTACTCAAAAATTCAATCTTAGTCAATTTCTCCAACTTAAGGCTTCTGAAATGAGAATTTTCTTTCCAATTTGACTCCGAACTTCCCGAAATTCAACTCCGACCATGCCTACGAGTCATAATACCTGAAATGGAGCTTCTCATGACTTCAAACTGCTGAACGACGCGCTAGAGCTCAAAACAACTGGTCGGGTCATTACATTCTCCCCCACTTAAACCGACGTTCATCCTCGAACGTGCTAGGAACTGCTCTTGGAGTTATCTGAAATCACTGTTTAACACCTTGCACACCTGACCGTGCTACCACAACCCAGCTGAGCACATTAGCTTGATAAAATCTGAAGATATCCTCTTTTATCTATATAATAAGCTCAGAATCCAGTTCTAACGCCTGAAATTTCTCTGCCAGGCCTAGTTCCAATATATAAACACCGTATCAACTACCACACGATATACCAGAACCTGACTGCATGCCTTTGCTGAATTAGCACCATGCACCGCATAATTCATCATCTGACCACAATGACATTCCCTGAACCTTAATAGCCAAAATTCCATGAATCTGATGCTCCCAATGCACCTTATGATATATATATATACATCCTGCTATATTGCTGGCAATACCACCACAATGGAGGAAGTGTGTAGAGATTTCTAACAAATTTCAGAGTTAACCAAACATTTAATCTCTCCTTTTTGACTTATATCATCATCTCATTACGAACCAAATAATGGTAATTGTCCTTTAATATATTCCGCATAATCTTATCGCGCTGATCCTTGATCCAATAATCTCGTCTCACCCAGTATGAACTGTTCATACACAAATCATCCCAGACATGACCAACAATCCCACAAGGCGTCACAATGTGCCAATAGGCCACAATTCGAACATGATACATAAGGAAATGACTCAGGAAAGGACTACTCGACTCACGCAACTAATATGGACTTTCCTCAGAAAATAGGAAGTATAACATAAGAAAAATAGATATAGGGAACCGTAATTATCATCACACTATTGGGGCGTGCAACCCGATTCAAGTAACATACCCGTGGAGGCATGCCACCCGATCCCATCATAAAATTCACATAAGGAAATATACACGGAGATGAGTTGTTCACTATTACAAATTACTGAATACCAGTCACAAGCACGCTAAGTGCAGAATACCATTATGGGGAGACTGATATAACTATATGCTATAAAACTCAAGCATAGCTGAGGTGCGATATATACCTGGATCTCAAGAGTCATCCTGCTCACATAACCTCATCACTACGCAGAATCTCAACACATAAGAAATTATCAAGTCGTTTCACAACTCACACGGCACAGTCATAATATCACATGAATTTGACGAATACGGAAAAACACCTGATATTCCAACACCCCTCCTTGAGGAGCGCTATACTGAAATTAACACATCTGACTCGCATGAAGCCCATAATCTTGTTTAAATCCATTCATACACTTCAAGCCGATTCTGCTCGCAATGAACTTAGCTGATAGCCTAACCTGGGTCCAAAATAACCTACTTCCTCTCATAACACGCAAGAATAACCATCATAGCCGAGACAACACCCCACAATCCACAACCAGCTGGACCGAACGCCTTCCTGGCATAAATTTTCAAACAAGCAATATTGCACTTCCTTATACTTGGTTAGATCTTCAATCCATCAGGTGACTACCTGTCACACTTATACAATCTTCCCATGGTCACATTCCCACGAAATTCCACGAGGTAACAAGTCTGCACCTCCATACCACCGACCACACTAATGCTGCAAAACACATCAAGAACCCCTGACCAGGGTACAAAGCCTCTTCCACCGAATATCGATCTCAGGTGACACTGAAGATAACACTGTCTTACCCTGAACTTCCAAATCACTTTTTCTTGCTTGTCCGATCTCATGACATTCTTGTTAACACCGAACCGCAATCTCGATTCCTTACTTCCAGTTACATACTGCTTACCGCACCTAACATGCCAATATGAGATACTGCAAGAATTCCATCATAACGTCTGAACTACTAATAGGGTGAACACTTCATCATATAGAAACCTTTTACTTACCTCAATTCAAGAAAACCACCACAACACACGAGTGAATTCCCACAATCAAAATACATGCAAATCCTTAAGTAGTGGTCTGAACCACCATAAACCTTATGGGATCCGCCTACACCTGACAGGCCATAGCACTCAAATGATCCCAAATCAAATCTGTTACGGCGGTCGTCAAACCTCACACTCACTGTGCAAACCACACGCATAACTCAATCACACTTACGAAACTGATCACTGTCGCACATGTGCCATTTCAACCATGGATAATCAATCTATCTTCTTTTAATCATCCTTAACTGCCTCAAAATAATAGTAACCCCATTCAACTCATAGCAAACTCAATCCTCACTCATCCCGAGTGGCCTTGATTCACGAGACCATGCTGCCTCGATCCCACAAACCGTCTCATACCCTCCTGATAATCTTTCTACAAATCTGGAGTTTATCTCTCTCACTCCTCAAATACTGTCTTGCACGCTGAAAATAACATAGAGCACTCCAACAATTTTCCCTTTCTCTGAAATTACGCTGCATAAGCTCGATTCGTAATCATACTGCTGCCCGAAACCCTTAAACACTGCATTCTTAATCTTTGAATTTACTAGGACCGCTATTGAGAGTCACCCACTCTGACTGGACCCGAATACAATCAACTCCAAGGCTTTTATAGCACATGAACACCCTTTTCAATGAAGCACGTGACTGAGTCACTACCCTAACAACTTGCATATTCCTTAAGAATAAATTCTGAATCTTCCAAAGCCTAACACTGGTCCAACAGGGCCAACTTTTGCACATATTCGTCAAATCCCATGCACAATCACCATTTTACTCCTTTCCCTTAGCTGCAATAACTTGTCAACACGCCGACAATCCTCGACCCCATGAGAACATAGTCCTACAACCCAACTGCAGGTGGCGGGACTCCCACACTTAGCCCGAAGCTACTCCTTGCACCACTCTAGACCCCGTTGAGATACTTTCTCCTTTGTTAACATGATTTTGCTTAACCAATCCGTCCAATTCTTCCGAATTCCCCTGTACCCATTCCCTAAATACTCAAATTCTCTAGCATCATTCACACATTCTGCCTTCTACCGAATAGCCACTAGAATCCCTCACAGAAACTTGCCAACCACACAACTGCTAACCTACTCACAGGAGATAACCAACCTATGGAAATCACCAACTGACACCTTCCAACGACGCTGTACTGCACACTCTCTACCACATCAATACCCTATTCTGCGCCCTTCTTCCTCTACCAACTTTAATAGTCCGTACGCTCCTCACGGATGTCTATTAAATGCGCTACAACATCTTCAAATTCACCCCCACATTGCGTCCTTCTTCATTCCTAACAACTCCTCCCTGTTGTATCCAACCTTCCACCGAAATAACCCATATTTCCACTTAAGCTCGTAGACCCAATCTCCACCCACTAAACTCTCAAACTTTCCCTCAAGATAGGTAGCTGTCTTACCACTGAACTCATGTGCTACGCTGCCACTCTCCCACTTGTTAATCTCATTCCTTTAAACAACTACCTGATTTCCGTTCCTTACACAAGGCCTTTTAGAAAAGGGAACCACCGCCTAGCACTTTTCACATATCTTCCTTCATCGTATGCTGCCCAATTGCTGCCTCAATTCAATATCATTCTCTGCAGCACCTAAACCAGCAGTTCGCCACGACTTCAAACTCTCCGAAGATCATTTATCTCGAGCTGCCTTCATTATCAACACTTATCCAGTACTAAACCACCGCACCTCATGGTCTCTGCCAACCACATTCTTCAATACTTCTTCACAATACTCTGACCCCATGCAGCCGAAGAAACCATGGCACTGACGAACTTAACACATTCCATTCGATCAAGGACGACGATAACACATCATAGGTGAATACTCCACCTTACTTGAAAACACCAAGTTTTACTACTTTATCAACCCCAGCCGGACCATTCATAATCCAAATGCCTTTCCTCTGCCAGAACTAAAATACCGAAATCTTAAAATCACACTCTGAGAAGACCTTCCTTCAAACCATTCATCAAGACTTAACATATGGGCAAGCGTTCTATCATCATATGGAAATCGCACGATAACCAATCGTAAACATCATCACAACCTGATCGTAACCTCAAGGCTCTCAGAAACATAACTACTGAGCTGAAACAACATATTATCCTTCCGCAGGTCCATAACAACAGCCCCAACCAATTACACATGGAAAACATCTCGCATCATATCCGTAGAACCAGTTCAATTCCTCAAATTCCTGATTTATAGCAAGCGCTTCGTGACGCATAAGATTGAGTAGGAAGAAACGTAGGCATAAGCCTCGGAGGAATCAAATCGCACGATGAGGAATCAAGAAGGGAAGTACTCTTAACAACCCTGTAGCCTCTCGAAGATAAGTACAGACGTCTCCGTACCGATCCGCAAAACTCTACTAGACCTTCTCATGACCCGTGAATCCTAAGGGAACCTAGAGCTCTGATACCATGGTGTCACGACCCAAAATCCATAAGGTCGTGATGGCGCCGGACACCACTGTCAGGCAAGCCAATCATTAAATGGTTAAGTTAAATTTCCTGTTTTAGCATTTTTTAAATCATTACCTTTCACTTTATTACATGATAACTGAATAAAATTCGCTAAGTATATACGACAGGTAAACAATTTTAATTTATTTCAGTAAATCCCAAATACCTCCTAGAACCCGGTGACAAAAGTACATGAGCGAACTTCTAGAATTTTGTACAAATACTACCATGCCTGTCCGAAATACAAGTTGGACAAGGACTTTAAAATGAAAATAAATACAATATGAGGGAGACTCTGTCGGCTGTGGGTCACCCCCAGATGATGCAGCTCACCTAAGTCTCCAAGCTGGCCACATCGCTGTGAAAGTACCTGTGCAATAAAAATGCACAACAACTGTAGCATGAGTATGAAAACAATGTGTACTTAGTAAGTATCCCGCCTAACCTCAGAGAGGTAGTGACGAGAGGTCGAACTAGACACTTGCTAGAAGTCAGTTTAGTATAATCAAGTGAGATACAAAGCATGAGTGTCATAGGAAATTTATTAAAATCAGGAATAAATAATATCAACTTCTTCCACATTTAACACTTTAAATCTTCGTCATTTCAGTCGACAATTTTAAAGAATTAATCAGGGATAAGAAACATCAGACTTATTTCACATTTTACACATCAATTATTCTTCTTTTTAAATGGCAATTAAGAATTTCCTTAGGCCGATAATCTTGTATAAATCACAGGAAATACGCAGAAATTATCATGCGCAAACAAAGTGCCGAGGGTTGAATGGCACGGACCAACAATAATAAACTGTGCACTGTCGAGGGTCGAATGACTCGAACCATATATGCATCTATCTGCCCGCTCGCAAATCGATCATGCGACACGGTTATACATAAATACAGGGTTATCCTGCTCGCGAATCATACATGCGACTCAAGCACCTATAGATACACATATTCACACAATAAGTCCACATTTTTATCAAGAAAGCAGTTACCCAGGAAAGTGGTAAAATTCTTCTTAAGGAAACATGAAAAATAGCATTTAAATCTTTGTTTGGAAACTCATTTGCCAAGCTTAATAACATTCAGTAATATAACCTTATCAGGAGTACAATTATCCACAGAGGAGTCAATTCTCTTTCTAAATGATTAAGAAAGGTACACTCTAGCCTTCTTAGGAAACAATTACCAATTCAATAGCATTATCAATCTATTATTATATGCAGGATCACATGATATTTTATTGACAAGGTCACAAGTACGACAAGTAAAGCATGCCAGTGGGTCCTAGACTACCCGGACATGGCATAATAGTAGCTACGCACGGACTCCCGTCACCTCGTGTGTACGTAGCCCCCGCAGATAATAGCACATATTTAATTAGTTCACCTAGGGGGACAATTCCCTCTCACAAAGTTAGAAAGGAGACTTACCTCGCTCCGAAATTCTATAACCGGCTTTCAAGCTCTTCCATCAACTCCAATGGATGCACAACGCCCCAAAACAACCCAAATAACGACAAACCAATGAAAATATACTCTAATATTTGTTAAGAATTCAAATTACATAAATCCCCAACTCCGCTCAAGGAATTGACCAAAATGCGCTCGGGCCCACGTGCCCGGATTCCAAAATTTCTCAAAGATAAACTCTACCCATAGCCTTACTAGCTCAAATATATCATTTTACTCAAATATTCATGCTCAATTCGTGGTAAAAATCCAAATTACAATTTCTAGGTTTTTCATCCAAAAATCCCAATTTCCTTCTAATTTCCATGTCTAATTCCATGCATAAACCTTGTATTAACTTAAAAACATGAAGAAATTAATTACCTAGTAATTCATGATGAAAATCCCTCTTGAAGCTCCCCAAAGTCGTCCAAACCAAAGAAAAATGGGAGAAAATGAGCCAAGAATCTCGTTTTTAAAACATTCTGCCCAGGCCTATTTTTGCACCTGCGATCCAATCTTCGCACCTGCGCTCCCGCAGGTGCGCCCAAACTCCCACACCTGCGGCTTCCTCAGCTCCAGCCAAAACTCGCACCTCCGCCCCATTGTCCGCATCTGCGCCTTCGCATGTGAGGAAATTAAATCGTACCTGCGCTCCCATCCAAGCCACCAAAATCTTGCACCTACGGCGCCAAAGCCGCACCTGCAGCCAAATCCTCGCAGGTGCGGTCACACCAGATGACAGCAATCTCAGCATTTCTTCAAACACTAAACTTGATCCGTTAACCACCCGAAAT
>ML344515.1:41714-136596 GCA_005239505.1 Nicotiana paniculata | reverse complement strand
AGAAAACAACGACAAGCTTAAAGACGAATTCAATGTGAGTGAATATTCTAGAGCAATGGGTTAGCAAACAATCCCGTTGAGTTTTCCACTTAAATCGTCTAATTAAATTATCTAGTTTATTGATTGACGAGGTTAATATTGCTCGTAGCCTTCTCCCGAAGTACAACTCTCCTATTCAAGCTAACCTAATGCCTATATTTCTATGAAATTAGGATTAACAAGAACGCATTAATAATTCCCGTATAATAACCAAGCAAGGTGATTAGGTATATTCCTATCCTAACCGCAAATCCGCTCCCCTGAAGGGTTAAGATCTTGCTCTACCCAATCTTATATGCAATCTAGAATTCCCTCTCCCGGGTTCAATCCTAGATTCGTAGATAGTATTCAATTAGTGATCAAGCAATCAAATAATTAAGCGCAAGATTGAATAAATAAACCAATATGATAAAATAATAAGAACAATTCAAACTTCAAACTACAACGTTCATGTAGCACCCAAAACTCTATAACTAATAAATTATGAAATTAAAGGAAGAGAAGAGAAGAAAAACTAAGTTGAAGCCTCCTTCAAGCGTGGTGTGTGTTCCTCCCACGTGAAATTCCCCCCTCAAAGTTGTGTTTTTGGGTCTATTTATATATTTTGGGACAAACCTTAAACGTGTAGGATACTTCTAGTCAACCGGGAAACACTTAAAACCTTCAAAACTCGGACTGGGCCGGATCAGGGACCAGGCATTACAGGCCAAACGCCTGGTCAGGGCTGGCGTTATGGGTCAAACGCCCCTCAAACGCCTGGTGACACCAGGCTTTATAGCCCAAACGCCCGGCTATACCAGGCTTTATAGCTCAAACGCCCAGCTATAGCCAGGTTCACTCCTTTTTGACTCCTGAGCGTATTTTTGACGTTTATGCATCCATTTAGCTCGGCTTCCATCTCCAATTCACCTACACATAAAATAGACTCCATATGCCCATACGACGTGTGTTTTTATCGTTAACGCATATAAAATGTAAGGCACATAATGCTTTAAACCATGAATTATAGTCACGCATTAAAATACATGTTCTTAATTTTCATGACTAGTGACAGTGTAAGTATGAGATCAAGTGCAATTCTATGATGTTTATTTGTATGAGCTTGAAACTTTTGAAATTAATTTTTTAGGATAATTTATTTATTTAATTCAAGAAATTTTTCTTTATTAAAAGTAAAAAGAAAGTACAATAATATAAAATAAAATCAATCGACTTGATGTTGCCGTTTTAGAACACAACGGAACTATATATTATAGCAAGATAATAAGTATTTATTATATTATTGATTAAGATTATGTGCAAAACACATAAGTAGTTAACTATAATTAAGTATTTATAATTGTAGATAAATAAAGTAACAAGTGCTATTTGTTTATTCGTTAGGTGTAAATATCTGGTGCGGATAATTTTTTATCATATTCTTCAAAGTATCTTTTTCATTATTTTACTTGTTTTAATTTTGAAATAGTATCATCCAAAAAAGGTAAATTTTCCACTTAAAAAAAGAAGAAGAGCTTGTTTAGTGGAAAATCAAATGAAAGGAGGTTTTGGATATATTCAAAAGTAAAAATGAGTAAGTGTTTACTCGGAGGTAGCATGTACCCGTGGAATTAGTTTAGGTACAATCAACTTGCTTGGTTAGTTATTACATGCCGTTTCATAATGTATTATATTGTATTGCATTGTATTGTATTGTCTGATGAATATAATATTTGGATAGATTGTATCGTTTACCTTTCATGATGTCACGCACCAATAATATGAAGAATAAACTTTTAATATTACTAAGAAAAAATAGGATTTAGAGTAGAATTATTATATAAAAAAGTAGGATAAAAGATAAAATATTATTATTTAATAATAAGAAGGGCAAGATGAGAGAAAAATAT
The DNA here is from genome assembly GCA_005239505.1 of Nicotiana paniculata. Lineage (NCBI taxonomy): Eukaryota > Viridiplantae > Streptophyta > Magnoliopsida > Solanales > Solanaceae > Nicotiana > Nicotiana paniculata. The sequence goes on along the minus strand of ML344515.1, from coordinate 134,668 downwards.
AAGGTAACGGCGCCACCACACCAAATCCGTCATTATATTAAATGACACTTTTTGTCGTTACGTAATGATAAATTTAACGATCTTGCGATATAATAAGATTTAAGTCATAATTAAAATAAATATTATATTTAAAATAACAATAGATAACCGCCCTCCAAACAAGAGCAAAACAGTCAAATCAACAATGAGGTGTCTGCAACCATTACTGAGTTATTAGCAAAAAAAACCATTACTGAGCTTACATTTATCATTTACCTATGCGCATTTAATTAGACCAAAGGTTGAAAACTTGACCACCTGGTTGAGCTTAGTGTACACGCGAAATTCATTGCGTGAAATAAAAATTAAGTGAAGGTGGACACAATTGCAAATTGGCTCCATATGTCCTTACGAATATTTTCGTTTTGACATATACTTCACAGGCAAAGGGCCAAATATATCGTTGTAATGTGAGAAAAGGTTTAAAATATATTCTTCGTTATATTTTGAGTCTAAATATATTCTTAATATTATTGGTTTAAATATATTTTTTTTATTAAATTTGTCCAAGGTGAATATCCAATCCTATGTGACGCTGATATTTAATAAGGTGGATGCCACCTCATTTGCCCTAATCTATATATAAAAGACTAAAATTTAAAATACAACATTCTTCATGGTAGCAGTAACGGTGACAATAGTGGTGGAGGGAAGGAAAATTTTAGTGGTGGGGAAAAAAATAAAAGGGAGGGGTAAAATGGGTTAAATGTCAGTGTCACGTAGGATTGAATGTCCATTTTAGACAAACTTAACAGAAAAGAGGTATATTTGAATCAATAGTATAACAACATAGATATATATGGACTCAAAGTATAACGAATGATGTATTTAAATCTTGATAGTAGAAGGTATATTTGGCTCCACTTTCTTGGTAGTATACGGAATTTCTTCTCAATTAATATAACATTGTTACTATCAGGAGGTCAAACAAGATTTTGAATACAACTTTTTTACATTTTTACAATTCATTATGAGAATACAACTTGTGTTTTAATATGATTTCTGAAAATGAACATCTCCTTTTTGAAAAAAAAGATTCGATATGATATGATGATCGTACTCTGAAATTAGAAGAGTAAGCATTATTGTGAGAAGACGAGTGAGGGAGATAGATTTATTGCATTCTACAAATTTGATTAGCGGTGAGAGTAATTTTTTTTTTTTGTGATATTTCAAGTGTAGTGGCAGTGTTAGAATGTTATTAACGAGATGTAAAATATGCAAAATTAATTATAGAAGAAATTAAGCGGATTCAAAGCCCGTTTGGATTAGTTGATTGTAAATAGCTAATAAGTTTAAAGTGTTGAAAAGTTTTTTTAAGTGTTGAAACTGATTTTTAAAATAAGTATTTATGTGTTTGGATAGAAGTGCTGAAACTGGTAATAAGGAGTTGATGTGTTTGATAAAAAGTGCTGATAAGCTATTCTTTTGTTAAAATGAAAAAAAATAAACCTTGAATATTTTTCAAAAGATTGTAAATTAAAAAATTTCTTTGTAAAGAAAATAATTAGCAACAAATATGGAATGAAGAGAAAGGTAAGAAATTATTTTGGGAAAAGTATTTTGTGAATTAGAAAATATTATTAAGGATAAATAAGTAAAAGTGTTGGTCAAACTAAAAGTGTTTATAAGCTGAAAATTCATAAGTTGGGGGTAACCAACTTATGACTTATGGCTGATTTTAGCTTATAAACATTTGGCTTATAAGCACTTTGGATGTTTACCAAACGCGTAGATAAGTCAAAATGTGCTTATAAGCCAATTTGATCGGCTTATAAGCTTAGTCAAATACCCTCTCAACATCTATTATATATATATATATATATATATATATATATGTAGTGTAATTTTTTGGCAAGAGATGTTAAAACTCCGATATATCCAAGTGAATCCCAAAGAATCTATTATATATATATATATATATATATATATATATATATATATATATATATATATATATATATATATATATATATATATATATAAATAATTACTCTTGTATATATAGTGTAATTTTTGGGCAAGAGATGTTAGAACTCCGGTATATCCAAGTGAGTCCCAAACAATCGTGTCTTTAATGCAATAAAGATGCTAAGATTAAATAGCTTTTTTGAGTATATATTTTTCCCTAGAATGATGAGAAGGTTCATAATATACATGAACTATTCATTAAATTAAAATCTCCAAGGGAAAACAAGAAATAAAAAGGAAAAGCAAAACGGAAGCAAAAAGAACATTGACACCGGATGATTGTTATGTATCATATCGTACTGTATTGTATCGTACTATATCATTTGATAAATATAATATTTGGATAGATTCTGTCGTTTGTCATCATTTCATTATATCACACACCACTAATATGAATAATAAACTTGTAATATTATAAAGAAAAATTGTGATACATGGTAAAATTATTATATAAAAAGGTAAGGTAAATGATAAAATAAAATTATTTAATAATAATAAAGGGTGAGATTGAGAGAAAAAAATAAGGTAACGACGTGACCATACTAAATTGGTCGTTACATTAAGTGGTACATTTTATTGTTATGTAACGACAAATTTAATGATATAATATAATAAAATTTAAGTAACAATCAAAATAAATATAATATTTAAAGTAATAACACGGTACAATAAAATGGATAACAACCATCCAAACAAGCTGTGAAAAAGAAAGAAAAAACAAAAAAGAAAAAAAAACGGTATAAATGAGTGCAGGGGTCGCAATCGCTATTGATTTTGACTTATTTTGGCTGTTGTCCGCTTCTCCCTCCCTCACTCTACTGAAAATGCAGAATCAGGGTTTTGCAGTTTGAACTCTAGAGGCGCAACAATGGAAGCCATTGAATCACAACAACACATTCAAAACCTAAATGACCCTACACTTGATAAACAAGACCTAGGGCTTGATCCTCAACCTTCGTTTTCATCGGATCCCAATGTTCAAAACCCTCCTCAGAATCTACCAGGCGCTGTGAAAAACGACGATGACGATGAGATAGCGTTGCAATTCATCTGCGAAGAGCTTCAGGGTTTAGTCTTGAACCAGGCTTTTATTGAAGAAAGATCACAAGGAGAAAATCATGAAGATAATGGAAGAGAAAAATCTGAAAATAAGTGCCGAGATAATTTTTATGGAGGTGGTGACTATACTTGGAGTGAAAATGGAAATGAAAATGAGAACAGTGATGTGGCGGGTTCGAAGCAATGGGGATTTAATGGGAATACGAGGGGGTTGAATCACCCGTTAAGACCCAGTGCTGCGGATTGTGCTCATTATATGAAAACAGGGACGTGTAAATACGGATTGAATTGCAAGTTTAATCACCCTTCCCGAAGACGAAATCAGGTATGACGTGATGGGCTTGAAGTGGGTCTCCTTTTTTTTTTGGATTGATTATGAAGTTGTTTTCCTTTTCTTTTCCTGAGCTGAGGGTCTACCGGGTATAAATAAGGTAGGGTAAGGTCTGTCTACACACTACACTCCCGGACCCCACTTGTGGGACTTCATGGGGTTTGTTGTTGTTGATTTTGAAGGTTTTTATCTATGCTTATTCTATGTTTTGTGGATTGAGTTAATGGTATTTGTTGAATAAAATGAGTGTTGTGGGTGGATCTTAATAGTAGAGGATGTCTGGTGTTAAGAATGCAGCATGTGATGTGTGAATTAGGCTAGGCGATGTTGGGTTTGAACCCCTGCCGCTGACAAAAGTATGGTATTTAAATGGAGAAAGATAAATGGGCAGGCTCATTATTCACCAAGTTTCAAAACCTGCGGTACTGGCCCTCGAGGATTCTCAGTCATGTAATAAAATAGAGGATTGTGGTGTTCTACTTATTTGTTTGTAAAATTACAGGTTTACTAAATTCGTTTCTCCTGCACATGGAGTAATGGTAATGAAGTGGGCCCAAATGGTGCCAAGTGGATATGATGATTCATATGGCCGACACCTACTATTTCGAGGTTGATCGTGGTTGTTATTGCACTTCTGAAGTAATGATGGAATTGGGCGTGCAAGCTAACAGATTTCTACTTCATAATTAATTACGGGACATGATAAATCACACATTGAAATGTGTGGTATTCTGATGGCTTTTAGTTGATATCTATGTGAGAGGATGAGTAGGATTAGAATTTTGTCTGATTTAGTTGGATGGTTGTCTGGAGATTATGTTGATCTTTGTGGTGGTCTTTCTCGCATTTACTTTTTTCTCGCATTTACTAGTCATATGCTTAGGTTAGATGTTATTTACTTACCATATCAAAAAACAATATGCTTAGGTTATATGTTAAAAAGTTTTTGGTGATGATTACGTTATTGAGTTCATTTGTGACTTCTTCAGCAGTGGGTGATGGAGAAGGGCAAGCAAAAGGACGAAAGCGAGGAAAGAGCAGGGCAGATTGAATGCAAGGTTATGGAATTTATCATAGTTGAGAAACAGGAGGAGGAAAATCTTTGTTTCTTCTATGCTTGCTCTTTTTGGGAATAATTTGGTTCGATGTTGAATATTGAGTATCATAATGTAAACATTAATGTTATTGTTTTTAAAATACACCCTCGTTGATATCCAGTGATAAACTTGGTTATTTACGTGCACCTATATTCCAAAGACACATTAGCTGATGGCTGATTGTGAACAATAATCTAGCTTGAGAGACGATTTATGTTAAAAATCAGGTCTTACATACTTATTTTGTATGGGTACTCGTCTTGATCTAGCTATATCTGGTGATTTGGCTCATTGACTAATACAACTGACACAATTGGGTTAGTGAACTAGTTTGGCTTAGAATAGTAAGGGTGCATTATCGATAAGTAGGATTCAACATATTTATTTAAAAACTTGTGTTTTAGTGCCTGCTCCTCATGAGATGATGAAGAGAACATAGCAAAATGTCATAGTTAATATAGTTTGAACATAATGACTTGTTCTAACTTGTATACAAAGATAAAAAACAATTTATAAGCAAAACTAATTAGCATGTAATATGCAGAATGACCATCTTTGGAGATATCTCCATTTGTCACTTAGAATTGACTCTTAGAATATATGTCTTTATTTGATAAAGTATTTTATTAGTATGAACTGCTCCTTGGATTTCTTATCTGCGTGGCTTTTTTTAATTATTTTGAGCCCTGGTTGAAGCATGTAACAATTTCTTTCCCAAAGTAGCTGTAGAGGCACATCAAGTGGAGCCAGTGTGTAAGCTGGAATAGGTTGTAGTATGAGAAAGTAAATGTGATGACCATAGTGTTTTAAAATCAAGGTAATTGCTGAGGGAGAAGTTCCCCACCTGTGATGCATGGGAGGTCGTCCTTTTCGTTAGTAGGTATTTCTAGGCATTTCCTTCACTTTTAAAGGTCGAAAGGGGTAATGAATTTTCCATTACTTTTTGCTGCATATAGCAAGTTAGCTCAACATTTATTGAAGATAGCATCTTTAGTTTTGCTAATTTTTGTGCCTTTTCCACTGATTTTCTTGCAGTATTACCTAACTGAAGGAGGGTGCAAGTATGGAAATGCCTGTAAATATTATCATAGTAGGAGAAAGGGTGTGATCTCACCTGTTCTGAATATTAACTTTCTTGGTCTTCCAATTCGACCGGTATTGCTCTTTTCCGTCATTCAGAACCATTTTGAATTTGGGAATTATGTTTTTAAGGGATTTGTCTTCATTTCAGGGAGAGAAGGATTGCCCCTACTACATGCGCACTGGCTCCTGCAAATATGGATCCAATTGCAGGTTTCATCATCCTGATCAATCTACAGTGACTGGAGGTGTTCCTTCTTCTGGATACAACAACGGCGGATCTGCTCCAGTAAAAAGTGTCCCCTACCCTACAGGGTCTTCCTGGTCTTCGCCAAGAGCATTGAATGAGACAGCTTCTTTTGTACCAGTGGTATATCCTGCAAGTCAAGGCATTCCTCCTCTAAGTCCACAATGGAATGGATATCTGGTAAATTTGTTATTTAATTTAACTGCCTTGTTTATGAAACAATTGTTATTTATTGTTTGTCTTGCAAGTTGGGTCATCGTGTCTTTAGTGCTTCAGTTAATCCGTATTTTCTTAGATTCAATTTATTGATCCTGTTACTTCTATTCCCTGCAAGAAGGGATTATACTAGTATATTTTTAGTTTTTTTTTTTTTTTTTCTTGATGACCGAGAAATCCGTCTGGTGCCGATCCTTTGGACCAACCGCAGCCTTAGAAACTCGGTGGATAATGGGACCGTCCCTCTACGCTTCTCCACTTACATACCAGGCTTTACTTTGCATGGTGTGGGAGCTTGAACCTATGACCTAAGACACAAATCCACCACCCTTTGCCACTTGAGCTAGGCCCTGGGGGCAGTATATTTTTAGCTTATTGAAGTGACAGAATAGCGGTTAGTCAAGCCGTGTGCCATGTCATTTTGTGTTGGTTCAAGAAACTAGATGATTTTTGGACATATGTTAAATACACTACGAAGAAAAGATTTTCTATGATGTCATGTGCTCCTTGACTTTGGGTGAAGTTTATAATCCTTTATCTGTCTTAGTTTTTGTAATCATAATACTTTTTCAGCAGAATGTTTGCATATTGTTTAATAAGTTTGCTCTGACTTGTTTGTCTTTGGTGATTCAGGACCCAGTGTATGCAACCTCAGGGAAGAGCCTACTCACACCTCCAACATTTACAATAAAGGATCCAGCAACTAAGACAAACTTCTATACCCGAGCTCAACAGCCATGGCTTGTTGAAGAATACCCTGAACGGCCAGGTCAACCTGATTGCAGTTACTTTATTAAAACAGGAGACTGTAAATATAGATCTGAGTGCAAATTTCACCATCCAAAGAATCAAACATCTAAGACAAACATGAGTGTTCTCAATGACAAGGGCCTGCCACTAAGACCAGTAAGTTTTTCTTCAGTCTAGAGTTAAACGCATGTTGGTATTTCATAGAAATTAATAATTTTTGAGGCTTATGTCAATAAGATATTTAGCAGGACTTTTAATTTGCTAAACTGCCTTTGAAAATATCAGAATTCTCTCTCCGAGTCTGCACAAGCAATTTCTTCAAGGAACACAACAGTAGTTGGCAGGGCTCTTCTTCTTTATTATTTTATATATTCTAACAGTTAATCTCAAATATGAAGCAAATAGTAGTGTGATTTATTTCATTGTGTTTGATAAATGTAGGATCAAGCTGTGTGTTCATTCTACAGCCGTTATGGGATTTGCAAGTTTGGACCTGGTTGTAAGTTTGACCATGGAGAACATTCAGCTTCTTCTATTGGGGTCTGTCTTTGATCATCCTCCATTCGGCAACTCTGCTGCTACCTCATATGGCTCTAGGTGGCGAGGAAAGGAAACGGAAGTGGCTCTCTAATGCACTTGTCTTTCTAACAAGTTTTTGCAGAATAGAAACCACTGGCACAGGGCGTTTCCTTTTTCTCGGCTAATGTTTTATATTATTATCCAAATTGGATTTTGTATATTCTGCACTACATCACTAGGACTTAATCGTTTCGTTCCAAGTTTTCATTCCTATTCGAGTCTTTTTAGCGTGTGTCCTATATCAATTTTAAAACCCATTAATATCATTTAGAAATATATTTGAGTTATAAACTAAGCAATAACATGTTGAAATGTCTGTCACTTCCCTTCTCTCAACATTTCACTGTAGCTCTTACATTTTCCAACTCAAGCTCCTCCTTTAATTTGTATGTAAAGATATGCTAGTTCCATATGGTATTTTTCCATCTACATATATAACCCACAAACTTTATTAATTTTTGAATAATCTGTACAATTATCCATCCAAAAGAGTACCAAAACTCTGCTCTATTAATATTAGTGATCCCACTTCAAAAGAGCGTCTGCAATTTATCTTCTTTTCTTTTTTTTCTACTTTGAGACGGGGAAGTATATTTTCTGCAATTGGTTTCAGTTTGCACACTGTATATTTAATTATCATATACTTGCTATGAGAGAAATGGAGGTGTAATTAAATCGATTTGAATAGTGAGTTGGAATTCTTTGATTATACCACAAAAACATAGGAATCTGATAAAAAGAAACGGTTGTCTATAATTAGGTGTTAATAATAGAAGCAAAACGGTTAGTAATTGCTTAGTTGCACATTTCATGAAGACATATCAACTTTGTGTGTATCTGTTCAAATTCTTAAGATAGTATGATAAGACATGTGATGAATAAAGGATTATTATTATCCAAACTAATAGGAATATATAAATGAAATCCCATGAAAGAAGATTATAAGCCACAGGCTGATCACAACTACCTTAGGCGTAACCTCTATCCCTTCGATTCTCTTGTATTTCTTGCGTTAATTAATTGCTACATTAAAATTTCATAATCTTTAATGTGAATTCCAAAACCAAAAATAGTTAACGTCAAATTACATTTTTGTATTTTTATTATGCAGAATAGCTATTTAGTTTTCAAGGGCAAAATAGTTCATTAATTTTATGTTGCCATTTTAATCATTCAAGTTTGACACTTTTAGCTTCCCACTTTCGCGTAGTTTTTATTCTAGTCTCTGGGTACGCGTGTTGGGTGTGTACCCAAATCAATGAGCATGAAAACTTCAAAAATTTTATGTCAATATTATTTTATTTTTTTAAAAAAAATCCATTATCTTGGGGTATTGTATTACTCAAAAGTTGATTCTCATTAGTACAACACAAGGGTAAAAATTATTCTTCAAAATATCTGGCGAGGTGATAATATAATACAAGGTCATCTGCCACCACAAATAACAATGCTAACTTACAAAAAAATTAGCCTTGTCATATTTGATTCTAATACTCAGTATGTGGCTTTTGTCCAAGTGAAATGGGGCGCTTAGAGTTGCTGACCGGAGAAGTAGTACGTTCCGGTCATTGGCAGCCAATTTTACTAAACAATCCGCTAGTTTCTCTGTAGCAATGGTTGATATGTATATTTACCTTGTATTAAAAAAATATTTTTCATATTAATATTATCAACAAAAAAAAAAAATTTGAGTGACAAAAGTTAAAGAAAGAAGTATAAGTTCTTGATATCTTATGTGATCGGTATATATTTATTAGCTTGTTACAAAAAGCCAAAACACCTTCAAGGTGGCAAAAAACTGTATACTTCGACTAAAAGCTAAAGAAATCATACCGGAAAAAAATTAATCTCAACACAAAAGAAAAAGGTGTTTAGCCCCATAAACTCTCTGATTTTTTTTATAGTAGACACCATTAAACTTTCATCGGCACAAACGCCTCCTCTAACTTGTTGCATCACCAATTATTGTCCAAAGGCATCACCATATCCAAGAACTTATTAGAGATGTCATCCACATCGGCAAGTGATTTGTTAGGCTCACAAGGTAGCCCAAACTTGTAAAGTTAGTTTGCTATATTACCACTGACGAAAATAATGACAGGCTTTGTCTTCCTTATAATACAAGGAACGCTAGCCAGTAAATATTACTACTATATTTTAGTTTGTTCATAGAATAGTATGCCTATCAAGTATCAGTAATAGTACTTTTACGTGGAATGTTCTCAAAGCAAAGATTCTATGAATTTAATTGAGATTACAAAAAGCACCAGATATTTTTAATAGACCAGATATATTAAGTAGTAATCCAATTAAGACTAAGACTATGAAATGAAAATGACTAAAAGAGTTTCAACTGGATATTAGATGAATTTAGTTGGGACTACAAAAATATTTTGCAAGTTTCAAAAAATGTTTTATATGTTACATTGTGTTTTATGGTTCATGTAAAGTGTAGTAAAGAATTAAAGGTTCAATTTATTATGAAATACTTTCACCTTTTGGTACCAAAATGACATAAGAGTAGTATTTAAATGAAGGGCAAAAATGACACTTAACTTTTAATGGATATTTTAGTATTCAACTTTGCTAAGTAATATAATATATTTTAAAAATACTATAATCTGTTGATATTAATTAGAAGAGGGGAAAGAGATTAGAAAGCATGATTATTATATATTAATATATAAAATATACTTTTAATTTTGTACATTATAGTTTTATTTGCAAATTGTACATTATAGTTAAACGTTTAGAGTCATGGTTGTATCTATAAGAAAATAATTTCCTTCATAAAAAAATCTGAAAATTCAAGTTAAAAGAAATAAATGAAGAATTATCGTAAATGCAAGATTTATTTTTTATACATGCATGTGATGTTTAAGAAATAACTTTATTAGTAGTATTTGTTGTAGTGAATGTTCATTAATTGTATCACATTCATTATCTACAATTTATATCTAATATGGTATTTATTATAACGAGTATTTACATTTCTATCCAAAAAAATCTAGCAATAATATTTAACAGGAGGGCAAGGGTGTCATTCAACTTTATAACGATATTTTGATATTTTAGTATTCATCTAAGATGTTCACATTTATAACATAGTATATGATGATTTATACACATGTACAAAATTTAAATATTGGAGTGAGACTAGTTAAGTTACATGAAGTGATATAGATAATAAGGATTAATATAGTTGATCCCTGCTACTTTGGGATTGAGACGTATCTGCCGGCTTAATAAATTTAATATTAAGCTTGTTGGTACTTCACTACAGCTTAACCTAGAACATGAATTTGGCCTAAATTCTTTTGAATTTGAAGAATATTTTCATCCCCACCGGCTACCACTAGGGTCGTTCGGTTTGAATATGACTTATATTGAGATTAATTATTTTGGTATTGTTTTATGTATTATTTGGTATGTTATATTAAAAATGACAATTTAATAATTTTTAAGAAGAATGTATAAGTTATCCCGGCACTAATTATCCCACCATCTACAAGATATAAGTTATTCCGATACTAATTATAATCTCGGAATACCTTATATCAAGTTTACTAACCAAATAAAGTATTAAGATGGTATTAAATTTTTATACCTTCTTGTACCTCGTACCACAGTGAAAACGACCCCTTAATTTTCCGGCTCTCGCGCTGTCAACTGTCTCACTTTGCTTTCCTTGAAATATTACAACTATTTTTCGTAAATTCTTTTTAAAAGCCAAAATTGCCTTGTAAAGTCTCCATTCATTAGCTAATATTCATCTTTCTCAAACTTAATTTTGTTTTAGTATCAATTTTCCATGAGTGCTAAAGCTGGAATTGAAGGTTTTCTACAATTTTCCAGTTTCATCTTCTCTACTACTGATTTTTTAGCCCATTAAAGTAAAGAGACCTTTTTAGAATTTATTTGTGGGATTTTTTCATTGTTATACATTATTTGAAACTTTATTACGATAAATGTCCATGTTTTGTTATTTACCCGATCTACTCAAGTTTTGTTTACAAAGTATATATATTCCACCCAAATCCATTATTAATATCTTCAATCAAGTTATTTAGTTACACCATTTTCCTTTTTCTTCTCGTTTTTCCCTTTTCTCTCCGGATCTTCCACCCTTTTCACAAACGGCAATTCACAAACCGCAATTCCCAAAATACTGAAATCAATATCTGGCTAAAACTTTTGCTCTGAGATTCTTTCTCAGCATTTTTTTTATCTTTTGCCTATTATGTGATTTATTGTGAAGTGGACTATATTTTGATCTTACCAGGCCGCAAGCTGCACGATGAGGTATGACTCTGGTGGTCCTTTTGATGGATAATATGGTGCTCAAAATGATGAAACTATAAATTTTGAAAGCTGAAGAATAGAGTGCGCTTTGCTTCAGAAGTTGTTACTGCAGCACTATTTATGTAGCAATTCTTTCATCTCATTGCTTCTCTTTTTTTTCGAATATTGTAATTGACTCGTGTTTTTTACTGAAGAACTACCCTTTACTCAAAGCAAAAGTTCTAGCCAGAAAAAGTGTAGCTATTAAAAGACACAACTCAAATCAACACCAGCAAAAGTCAAGTAGATGAAAAGCAACAAAAAAAAAGTGTGAAATGTGGAATTAAGAAAAAAAAAGGAGGTGACGTAGGGACCTAACAGATATTATTTGATTTGATTAATAGGAGGTGCGGTCACGATTCAAAATTCTAATTCAGGTCGTGATGACACCTAACACCGGGATCAGGCAAGCCAATAGTTTATTTACTAGTGAAATTATCCTTATTTGACAAATCATCCCCACACTTACCAAATTTTAAGCTTAGAACATTTAAGTAGAAGCGGAAAAATTAACCGACTTAAGTAAATGTAGCCACAAGGATCATGAACCAATATATACAGTCCCAAAAATATAAAGTCTACTATGTGTGTGTCAAGAACCAGTGTCACAAGTCTACAGGCGAACTAGTAGAATATACAAAAGATGAAATAAATTGTTCTAATGTCCGGAGGAAGTAGACAAAAATAAACAAAGATAACTCTGTAATGCTGCTGAGAATCGCCAAGGGAAGCAGCTCACCGTGGAGTCAGGTCCAGAATATACTTCCAGGGTCAAGCTCCGGTCGGATAACCAGATGCACCAACCTCAGAACCTGTACAATTAAATACAGAAGCGTAGCATGAGTACATAAACAGATATTTACCCAGTGAGTATCCCGCCTAACCTCGAAGAAGTAGCGACGAGAGGTCGACGTGATACTTACTAGGGTCAGACAATGTGAAATGAATACAGGCTAATCAGTAATAGCAGTAATGAACAGTAATAAGGAAATGAGCATCAAATAACAATCTCTAATACCCTCACGCCATCCCTTTCCATGGAATACAAGCTATTTAACCTTCTTTCTTTCATGAAATCAACAGCTACAATTACAGGGCTTCTCATAAATCACCAAGCATATAACAGGTTGTGAACGTACGGTCGTTACGACGTGAGAAGTAAATGTGCACTGCCAAGGGTCGAACGGCCCGAACCATAAATAAATCTATTTGCCCCGCTCGCGAATCGAACATGCAAAACGGTTAATATAATACTAAGACCACCCCGCTCGCGAATCATTCATGCGGCTCGGGTTAATATAATACTAGGACTACCCCGCTCGCGAATCATTCATGCGACTCGGGTTCCCGTATAAATACATGATTAGCAGGAGATTCCAGATAATTTAGCAGGGAACATACTAACAGGGTGAGAATTTAATAATGTCAACTTCAAATCATAACTCCTTAGGCCTTCACATGTGAGATCCGAGGATATTAGACTACTTAATCCACATGCAAGATCACAGATACAACACATAAAGCATGCTTGTGAGTCCTAAATTACCCGACAAGGCATAATAGTAGCTACGCACGGATTCTCGTCACTTCGTGCATGCGCAGCCCCCGCAAATAAGGACCAACCACTATTTATAATCACTTATGGGGATAATTCCCTCTTACAAGGTTAGAAAGGAGACTCACCTCGCGTCGAACCTACTCTCCGGGTCAAGAATGCGCCCAAAACTCCGAACTCGTCACCCAAGGACTCGAAACTAATCAAACGTTATGTAAATACATATCAAATTATACTCAAAGCATGGAATTCTCCTACTATTTAGTCAAATTCATCATTCTTGAAGAAATCCCAAAATCCAACCCCGGGCCCGCATGCTCGGATTTCAAAAATTCTCGGAGGGAACACTCACCCACAACCTAAGGATCATTAATATATGATTTTTGTATGATTTCATAGTCAATCACGGGAAATTCTCAAATTATCGAAAGCCCTAGGTTACTACCCAATTCCTTAATTTTTCACTAATTAGGTAGTTAAATTCAATAGGAATTCATGCATTAACTAATCTTGGGATAGAATTTACTTACCTCTCAGTGCTGGGTCGTGGGGCTCTTTTCCAAGCTCTCAAAATCGCCTATGGTGGAAGAAAATGGTGTGAGAATGAAATAATCCCGCACTTAAAGACCTTTCTCCCTACAGGGGTTTCCGCACCTGCGACTCGACGACTGCACCTGCAGAAAATGGGATAAGGGCCTGGGCTTGCACATGCGGGCTGGAGTCCGCTCCTGCGGCTCTACATCTGCGGGAAAGGACCCGCACCTGCGAGAATTGGGCAACCTACCTGGGGTCGCACCTGCGAGGCCTGGACCGCAGGAGTGGTCTCGCACCTACGGCTGGGCAACCGCACCTGCGGTCACACCAGATCAGGTGCACCAACAACTGCTTCAGCTGGTTTTTGGCCTCGTTTGGTGCCCGAGAGGCACCTGGGCCCACTCGAGCCCTCATCCAAATATACCAACAAGTTCCAAATTATAATACGAACTCGGTCGAGCCTTTGGAACACCCACAACAACACTAAAACTCAAAATCACACCTCAAAACCCCTAGAACCAAACTTAGGAACTTTAAGTTTTCTAGACTTCGCTAACCACGCGACGAACCGACCTATACTACTCGGAATGACACCAAATTTTGCAGGCAAGTCATAAATGACATAACGGAACTATTTCCGGTATCATAATTCCGTTCGGACCTCGATAACACAAAACACGTCCCAAACCACACTAGGAACTTAAGGAACTCTTATTTCAATATTGGGCGCCGAAACGCTCCCGGGTCATCCGAAACCTATTCCGAACATACGCCTAAGTCCGAAATCATCATACGAAGCTATCGGAACCGTCGAAACTCAATTCCGAGGTCGTTTACTGAAAATGTTGACCGAAGTCAAACTTGGACTTAAAGGTCAACCTGAAGGAACAAGTGTTCCAATATTGCTATAAACACTTCTGAATCCCGGATCACCAGCCCCCGCAAGTCATAAATCACAATAAACCGCTATGGGAAGTTTCATTTAGGGGAACGGGGTCCGATAACGCAAAACGACTGGTCGGGTCGTTACAGTGATGTACAACTACAATATCATACAACTTAAATATAATTTTTATATAAGTTTTATACAATATGTCTTTTGTATATTTTGTATTTGATTTATACATAGTGCAAATAAATTTCATACAACTAATTATATACTTATTAAACAACTTATCTACAACTTTCACACATTATTTCTCTACAATAACATACAACTTAAATATAAATTTTATACAAAATTTATACAATATGTCTTTTGTAGATTTTATATCTGATTTATACATAGTAAATATAAATTTCCTACAACTAATTATATATTATACAACTTGTCTACAACTAATCTACAACTTATCTATAATTTTCATACGTTTTTTCTACTTACAATATCATCAAATTTAAATATAATTTTTATACAATATTGTTCAACTTTCATACAATAGTTAAATAAAATATATATATTAGAATTTTGTAAATAGAATGTATATCATGTCTTCTTCTTCTTCGAGTTTCAATCTGAAATTCAGCCAAAATCAAGTCTAATATTCAGCAAAACATCTTCAAAATTGAGATATAAACTCCAAACCATATTCTCAATTGTTCGCAACAACACTCAATCCAAACAAATAATGATTTTTGAAAATCTAAATTCGAATTCAAAGCTTCAAAGCTTTTTAATAACTGTCAATGGTGGAATTACTAATCTCTTTTCCTTTGATTTACATTACTAAAATTAGGGATTGAGAGAGACGTAGAGAGAATTCTCAATTCTTTGCAACACCCAATTCAAAATAATAATGTTTTTTGAAAACCCAAAATCGAATTCAAAGCTTCAAAACATTATGTGGAAAGAAAAACGTGGGGGAGTGGAAGATATGTTAGAATTATTTAAGGACACTAATTATTATCATTAATTCCTTTAAAATATACATAAATGGTAATTGGGTATATAAATAAAAATTCTTTTATTTTTTGACCCCCTAAATGAACAGACCGAATCTACCTCCGTTTCAAGCCACAAACTAATTTTAACACCAGATAACAATTAGAAGAATATATCATCACCAGTCAAATTAAAACTTTCATGCAGCCGTCAAACCATAAACATTCCTAATTTAATCTTTGAAATTGTAAGATAGAACTCCAAAATTTCTAGGGAAAAATACCTCAAAATGACAACCTTCAAAATCCGAAATAGAAAAATTACAAAAACCCACATTCCTATGGAAAAATACTTCAAACAACACAAAATTCTCCTGATACCAAAGGCTATAGGGACATTGAAATTGTACTTTGAAAAAACAGAGATTCATTCCTCCGCTCAAGAGGATGCCTTTGTCTTTCTGGGAGCCAATTGAGTCTCGGGCTGCATGAAAGGAAAATATTTAGGCATACTTACAAAAAGATTTGGGTTGTAAAAGATACAACACTTTCCAAGGACAACATGATGGCAGAAGTCAACTGAGATAAAGTATAAACCATTTATTCGAGTTATGAGAATCAACTATGGGAAAGAACAACGAGGCAGAGCATAAAACTAATACCTCCTTCCTGACAGATTCTTCCTTCTCAGACAATGTCAACTCGATGTGGCACGGATTAGACATGTAGGCTACAGAAAGGCCAAGAGGTTAGAATGGTAATGCATATCCTCAGCTACAAGAACCATTGAGAAAATAAGGGCACTCACGATTGATTCTTCCATGAGCACGGTATGTGCGGCGCCTCTGTTTCTGGGCTTGGTTTACTTGGATGTGAGTTATGTAAAGTGAATCCACGTCCAAGCCTTTAACCTAAAATGAGGTGAAAGTAACAATCAACTCATCTCTTAGAGATAGGCGGAAGTAGAGGAATCTACACAAAAAAGAAATGATCCTACAAATCCAAACATACTTCAGCATTACTCTCGGCATTCTTGAGTAAATCTAGAATAAACCCTGCAGATTTGACAGGCCAACGTCCTTGTCCATTTGAGTGGCGATTCTTTGCCTGAGCAGTACGACCAACCCCACGACAAAATCGTGTGAAGGGAATGGCCTGTTTGTGGGCCATAACATCCTCCAAGTATCTCTTTGCCTTGTCCAAAGGCATCTTCCTAAGGGCATGCGCTGTCTCTCTAGTATTCTACATGTTGATAATAATTACAAATTGAGTCACAAAAAAGCATAGAGAGATTAGAACCATAAAAAGTTACACAACTGTTGAATACCATTCCAACAAGTTAATTCTCCACTTTTCAAAAACACATCTATGCTACATAAGCATAATAATTTTATGTATTCGATTTGAGTAATGGAGTTCAGCAATACACCAAGAGATGATTTACTTATCCAAACAATTCAAGGAAATATTAGAACTAAACCAAGCAAGCTCATTCCTATCAAAAAGAGGAACAGAATGACTAAAACATCAATTGACAGATATGTTTAGCTTTGTTTAAGTAATTTCACTTGAAGCTAATCACAAATGTAGCGGCATACTTAATCAAGAAAAACGGAACCACTACTTTACATACAAATGAGATACAAACAGATGAAGCTAGATTGATCTAGAATGCAATATATACAGTAAAATATCGAAGAAAAAGATATCTTAGGCCCCATAAGCAGATGACATTGAGATAAAATAAAATAAAAATATATACTATCTCACACCTTGAAATGAACTCTGAGATCCGAGCCCCTAGCTTTGCAAGCTGATACAAGAACACAACCCCATCTCACAAAATTAGAAAACTAAATAAACCAACATGAGCCTTGCAACTTAAATGTGTCTTATCATATTGACTACTCACATTTTGTGGGGTTCTCTGGTTCCCTTGAATACTTCACCTACATAAAAAGCGAAAGGATTAAGGCACGAATCAATGGGAGGATTCGAAAGTTTAACTCATCGACTTACCATGGTTGCTGTTGATGCTGCTACTCTCCAGCAGCTGCTGATACTGAAGTCTTTTCGCTGCTAGGGCTTTCGTGCTAAATCAAGATGTAATGGTTTATAGGGTTTTAATTATTTGGGCCTTTTAACTTTTGCTGGGCCTTATTTCTTTTATGGGGAGGTTATATATTGCATGGGGCAACTTGTACCCGCTTTATTTTTCCGGTTGCAATTGTATCCTTTTGTTAAAAGTATTTTAAAAAGATGATTTTTCCTACTTTCTCTTCAAATATATGGCATATTGTCTCTTGTCTCTGTCTCTCTCTCCTTCTTCACGGTTTTGATTTGTTGTTCTCTGAAATCAAACGGTTTTCGGCATTGCATTTTGCTTGATTTTGCAACTGTTTCTTCCTCAACAACATTAAATATACTCACATGTATGATTTTAATGGTTGCTTTTGTACATTGCATTAACTTTGTATGGAGTTTTAATTTAGGATTAGTTCTATGATTTAATTTGTGGGTTTTTTGTTGATAGTAATCTTAGTTGAATCGTTTTTCTTTTTTTATTTGTGCTAAAATAGTTTTCAAGGGTTTACTTTTATTAGGTCATTAGCTTTGTAGGTTTTACTTTTACGATAAGTGTTTTTAGGTTTTTTGAAACTGTGTTTGTATTTTTGATAAAATTCTATATATTCTTAAGTGATTTGTGGAGACGTAAAAAATTTTAAAATTTTTGAGGCTCAAATAGATGATGCTATTAAGGTGTGAAGTTTATAATACTTCAAGGATAACTTAATTTTAGGAGGTGAAGTTTTGTTTTGTGTTTTGTAAAAGTAAAGTATGTTTTGTCTACAATTTTTGTTTTATTTTTTATGAACTTCAGCATTATTGGAGTTGGAGTTGAAGTTGGGTCCTTTATTTGTAAAACTGTAACATGTTTTTGCTGAATTTTTTGTTTTGTAATTGTTGAAATTCAGTATTCTTAGAGTTGAAGTTTTTTTCTGTATTTGCTGAACTTCAGCATTCTTAGAGCTGAAATTTTATTCTGTATTTCTCTGAAGTTAGAGGGCTTTAAGATATAACTTAAAGTCAAACTGTGCTGAAGTTTTAAATAATTTTTTTTATAATGTTTTGAAGTTATTTTTCCTATCTTTAATTTTTTTTAACAGATGGAATCTACGAAAACCAAAGCACCTAAAGATCCTAAAGCACCTATAATACGCAAAGGTCTTTCAGTCCTTATTGCTCTACCTGCAAAACCAGGGGAAGAGATATTATGAGTTTGGAAGGGGAACCACGATTTGAAGGGTTTAATTGCATCTTTCTTGACTCATGCACAACAGAAGAAGCTGAATAATGGTACATTTCAGTATATCATGGCTATGGAGAATTTCCATTGCAGCATTAAGTTGATTCATTGTTTGATTCTTTCTCGCTTATTCACCAATGACCGAGATTCCATTAGTTTCTAAGATTTTTGGCCGTGATTGTCGTTCAGCCTTGAAGACTTTCACATTATGTGCGGTTTGAGGATCACAACACATAATGTTGGAAAAATAATTAAACGAGAGAGTAAGATTCTGAAGCGTTATTTTAGGAAGTCTAAGGGTGTGATCTTGAAGTACATTCGAGAGTATATGATACGGAATCAAATTATAAAGGATGATGTAAATTACAAATACATTGATGAAGATGATCTGAAGCTTATGGAAATTCTTATTGTGGAGCCTATTTTGTTCGAAAGAAAGAATGAATCAATTGTGTAGGCGGAGTATGCAGCTATTGTTGAAGACGATGAGGCTTGTCTTAATTATTCTTGGGGTAATGCGTCTTATGAGAAGCTTATTACCTCAATGAAACATGTTTTAGACAACAAGGACAAAAATAATCCAACTGAGTATACTGTAGGCGAATTTCCATATCTATTATGTGTTTGGTTCTATGAGCACTTCCTAGATATCCGCGACAAGTATCTAAAAGATGACGACTACCTTGATGTCTCTCATGTTCCCAAGATGTTACGTTATCAATCTTTGGGAGAGCCTAAATTTAAAGAACTTTACGCGGATTACTTCAGTAATCATAGTGTAAGTTAATGTTCTTTTTTTTTCTTTTTTTTTCTTGTAGTTCTGTTAATATGTTGACGTATCAGTTTTATTTTGTTTTGTATCAATAGAAATATTAGGCATTTAGGATATTGGAGATAATTTCTACCGAATATAAATTGAATTCAATGCCTTTAATTGGACAACCATCATGCAATTGCATTTGTTCGAAGGTATTGAATCCGGTTTCTGGGGACCACACATTTTAGAGGTATTCTTCACCTCTAAGAATGATCCACTCACTACACAATTAAATACTCATACTATACACATCACTTGGGAGAGTCCAAAACAGAGGGAGGAATAGAGTGAGAGAAGAACGAACAGAGATAGAAGAGTCATGTAGAAAGGACTTACCAACTAGAGCGGATGAGGCAAAAGAAGTTAAGAAAGATATTTGAAGCCGACATGGTCATGGTCACTCTAACCTAGGGTATTGTCCCAAATTAATCTCAATGTAATTATGTTCGATTAAAAAAAATAAGATTTTGGTTGGAAATTAAAGCCGAGGGGCGTGCAAAATTATGTGCATTTTCATAAAAATTTTGTAAGATTTTGCTTGGATATTCATCACTTGGACCAAAATGGATTTTTTACAATTTTCACCCCTAATGTATATCTAGACTATCTTGAACATTTACATGTAATGAATGGCTAATAGTATTCATCAAATATATCAATGTTGGGTCAAATACTACTGAAAAGTAACGAACTTACCTCGGTTGATGTAAATTGGGTTATTCTAAAGCCTTTACTTCATTGAAGGTGGAAGGACAAAATAAGGAGAGTAGGGGCGAGTGCATGGGCTTGAGACATATTTTTGTTTTTGCCGTTAGTTTTCCAGCTGGTTTTCGAGGTGTTTTTAGGTGATCAATATGATGGATCTAAGTGATAAAGATCCACCATTGAACAATTTTACCTTTGATTATACTTTACTAATGTCTGATTTTGATTGATTCATTCTTGGTATAGGGTTCGGGATCTGAGTATATGATGAGCCAAACAGAAAGAGAAAACTGCCAAAGCCAACTCAAAATGTGGTACCACTAAAACCCCTTTTGGGCGTGGTGGCCCTGCTGGCCCTAAGGTCAGTAAGATATCTACTTCAGTCAGGTATTTTTATTACTATATTTTTCAAAAGATTGTAATGATTGATTTTGTGTATGCAGTCACTGTGTAATGTATATGGGATCAGGAGCAGGAAGAAGAGAAGAGCACTTCTCGGATTTAACAAAGATGTAATTAGTTATAGGTGAAAAATAGAAATAGGGTGGACCACGTTGAAAGAGAAAGGAGTAGAAACAAAGACTGAAAATCAAATTCGAGGTTTCCTAGATTAGAAACTTTTTCTAGTTAATGTCCATTACCGTTAATATATCTGTAGGACCTAGCTACGTAACAAACTTTGTCTTCAATGCTATATACGGATGATAGAATTTTTCACTATATTTGTATGTCTATATAATTATGGTCTTATGACAGGGACATAGTACCTCTCTTATCACATGTCACTACAAGAAAACACTTAGGACCCGTTTGGCCTTAGGTTTTGTCAAAATAAATTTGGATTTTATTTGGAAAATACATGTTTGGCATAGATTTTGCCTACATTTTGATAAAATTCCAAATCTCAAATTTTGGGCCAAAATATCACTATTATATTTTATAAAAATTGCCCCAAACTTTTGTATTTTATAAAAGAGTCCACCATTTATTATTTTGTCACAATGTTGCTTCATCTTCTCGATCATCTGATAGTGTATCATGTAGTTCATTATAAAAATGATAAATTTTGTACCAAACTTATTTATGTTTAGGACTATGGTTTGCGATAATATAATGAATGTTATTAATAGTGGTAATGTTGGGAACTTGTGATAGCTTTTAGAACTTGTGGGTGTAAATCATGTTTCATGTTTTTCCAAAATAAATTTGAGAAATATGTTTTGAAAACTGATGTCCAAACATATTTTCATTTCAAACCAAACTTCACCCAAATCAGATTTTTCAAAATAAATTTGGGAATCTATGGCCAAACGCTAGCTTACTTTGTAAGATTTTTTTGGCCAAATTGTGACAGTTTTTGACCCCCACTAAAAGAATTGTGGCGGTTTCTAGAAGTGCCACAATTACCTTTGCCACAAGCATTATTGCGGCGGGTTTTTAAAACCTCCATGATAAACGCCACAAAATGAATTTTTAATTTGTGGGGGTTTGAAAGATAATTAGTGCCAGTTTAAAACCCCGCAGTATGATTTCGATGTGTCAAAAAAAAATATCGTGAGGGTTTATAAACCCCCTCAATATGATTGTAATGGTTCAAAAAAAGATATTATGGGGGTTTTTATATATGATCTAAATATTTTTTTAAAAAAGTTTTTTTTGGTTAAATAGAGGATATTTATATATATAATGACTAAACTGGAAAATACATTACAAAGTACTAGTGCCGGGGTACTGTAGTTCCCCTATTAGTGTGATGTTTTGAGATACAATATCAATATTACATGCCAAAAATTTCCTAACGATTTCAGTTCCTAGGATGTCTGTCCAAAATACATCATTTGCAAACATCGGAGGAAGTGCTAGTAAGCTGGATCTTCCCAAAAAACTTAGCTTTGCTGCCTCTTTTGTTATAGCATCTGCCACCCTATTTTGCTCCATGTACGTGTGCCTCACCACAACCATGTCCATCCTTTGCATTAACAATCTGCATTCACAAATCATGGGATCATATGTTAAGTTACCTGTGAGTAGCATTTGGATTATTTTTGCCGAGTCTGTGTTGATGTCCAAAGGAATCCATCCATTTTGCTCAGCTAGCTGTTGCCCTTTTAAGAGAGCTTTCAAATCAGCCATGGTATTGGTTGTATGTTGTATATTCTCCATATACCCCATAATCTAATCCCCGTTATGGTTCCTGAATACTTCACCTATTCCTCCTACGTCTCGGTTACCCCTGGCAGCCCTATTTGTATTCAACTTATAGTACCCTCTCCTGGAGAGCCTCCCATTTAACAATGGTTTGGAAAGGCTTCTTGATGGTGACATTTTTCACCACCATAAAGTATTCAGTTGCTTTAGATATGGTGTTGGTGGTGTTGATTCTATCTTTTTTGTTGTTGAAAAGATTGTGATTCATACATAGCCAGATGTGCCAGAAACAGAAGGGAAGTATGTTCTCCCAAGGAATGTTTCATTAAAGGGTGTGTTTCTAAGTTTATTCCAAGTTAATGGCCATTGTTGGGATGGGAAAATGAGATTATGTTTCCTACTCTCTTTAGAACCGTTGGATAGCAACTCCTTCCAGAATTGAGTTGCATTTATGCATTCAGAGAAAATGTGGTCGCTTGTTTCTTCAATACTTTGGCAAAAGCAGCATTGTGGGTTACAGTTAACCCCAATTCTGTGAAGGTGGACTCCTGTAGGTAACCTATTTTGGGAAAGAAGCCAGGTGAAGTTTTTGACTTTGTTAAGAGCTTATAATTTCCAAATCCAATTAAAGGTCTCTTCCTCCTCATTTCCAAAGCTCTTCTTGTTTTTGCTAAGGAAAGTGTAGGCTGAGGTGTTGGTGAAGGACCCACTAGGAGTAAATCCCCATATTAGCTTGTCTTCCTTGGTAGGGTTGAGAGGAATGAAGACATAATTGATCATGTTAGAGATAATTGTAGGCAGATCCATAGATATGGAAGAGAGGTCCCAGTTTCTTGAGTTGTAGACAGTGTCTACTTTGACAGTTTTGTCATTTTTAGGGTAAGGGAACCTTCTACCATATCCCTAATGGCTGGCTGATTAGGGATCTAAGCATCATTTAGGAAGCTTACCCTATTGCCCTTGTGGACCGCCCATCTGCTAGCCTTTCTGCATGTATCCCAACCCTTAAGGATACATTGCCATGTAGGAGATTTAGGAGTTCTGGGGATATGGTTCCAGTTACAGTGCTTACAAATAAGAACTCTAGCCCATAAGCTTGAGGTGTTGTGATATATCCTCCAGGACAGATTAGCATGGGCTGCTTTGTTCTTCAATTCTGCTTTTTGGAGCCCTAGCACCCTATTGGACTTCTTCTTGGTGACCCTATCCCAATTAACCAGATGCATCTTTTTCCTATTTGGGGTAGTGCCCCAAATGAAATTCCTCTTAATTCTATCAACTTGCTTGGTGATTTTTGTGGCAAAATTGATATATTGCATGACATGGTTAGGGATACTATTATGGGATGATTTAGACAGAATGGTCCTACCAGTCATGTTAAGGCAATTTGTTTTCCAGCCAGCCAACTTGGATTGCATATTGTCTATTATGAACTGAAACTCAGAGCTAATGGATCTCTTATGGAACATAGGAAAACCAAGGTATTTACCAAAGGATGTGGTAGCTTGGATTGATAGTGCATTAGTGAGACATTCCATGGTGTCCTGGGTAATATTAGAGGAGAAGAGTATTCTGGACTTAGTGAGGTTGATTTTTTGTCCAGAGTTCTCATTGAAGGACTGCAGGATAGAATATATGGTGGTGTAGTACCTATTGTTTGCCTTGGAAAATAGAGTAAGGTCATCAGCAAAAAAAAGGTGGGAGATTTTTGGGCCAGACCTGCTAATACTTATAGGTTACCATTGGTTGTCCAGCATTGCCTGATCAATTGACCTAGAGATCTTTCCATACACAGGATGAAAGGTAAGGGGATATGGGTACCCTTGTCTGATGCCTCTAGAGGGCTTGAATGCTTCAATTTTACCTCCATTTACTAAGATTGAGATGTTAGAAGAGCTTATGCAAGACATAATTAACTTTGTTAGCCCAAGGGGGAAAGCTGAAAGCATGAGGGTGACCCTGATGAAAGACCATTCTAGCCTGTCAAAGGCTTTTTCTAAGTCTATTTTGAGGATCATGTGAGCATGTTTCCCTTTCATTTTCCTAAAGAGTGTAATATACTCTTGCACAATGATAGCATTTTCAGAAGCTCTCCTATTTGAAAGGAGACTGGCCTGGCTAGGGCCAATTATGTCAGGAAGCATTGTCTTGATTCTGCTTACAATGATCTTAGTGATGGACTTGTAGATGTGTTACAAAGTCCAATTAGTCGGAAGTTTTTGACCATAGAAGCTTGAGGGCACTTTGGAATGAGACAAAGTAGAGTTTGATTCATGGTCTCATCCATGGAATTAGTAGTGAAGCATTGCTTGCAGAAGTCAGTTACTGAGTTACCTACAATGCTCCAGTACTTCTGGTAGAAGAAGGGATGGAGGCCATCAGGTCTAGGAGCCTTGAAGGAGAAGATGGCCATTTTTATTTCTCCCATTTCAAGGGGCCTATCCAGTCTATCCCTTTGAGAGTCAGATAGGGTATGGGTCATGGTCCGATGGTTGGTGGTGGAGATGGGAGCTTGTGATTGTGAGGAGGTATAAAAGTTTTTGAAGAAGGACAATATGGATGACTTGATGTCTCCTTGATCATAGAGCCAGTTTCCACTCTCTTATTTGAAGGAGAGGATCCTGTTTCTTCTTCTTCTATTGAGAGTGGAAGTGTGGAAGAATCTAGTGTTGGCATCCCCATCATTAAGCCAGTTAATCCTAGATTTGAGCTTCCAGAATTCCTTCTCATTTTTAGGATGAAATCTAGCTCATTGGTCATGTTGTTTTCTAGGTTTAACAAGTAGTTGTTAGACTGGTAATTAGGGGATTTTTGGATTCCTGTAATTCTGGCTAAGATTCTTCCTCTTTATGGAATATATTGTCAAAAGTGTTTCTGTTTCACTGGGTCACAATCCCCTTAAAAGACTCAGTGGATTGGATTAGCGTGGAATGGGGGGGGGAAGCCTCATTGATGATACTGGGAAAGGTTGGGTGGCTAGTCCACATTGATTCAAACTTAAAAGGTCTGGTGGCATTATTAAGCGAATCCCCTTTTAATACTACTTGGATGGGGAAGTGATCAGAGTGGGTCCTATGAAGGTGTATCATAGTAGCCTCAGGGTACTGGGAAGTCGAACTCTCATTAGCAAAACACCTATCTTTTCTTTCAAGAATCAGACAAGTCTTATTCTTATATCTTTTATTTGTCCAGGTAAATTTACTACCTTTGTAGCCTAAGTCTAATAATTTGCATTCATTAAGGCAGTTCCAAAGCAAGTTACTATGACTAGGATTTATTGGGTTGCCCCCAAATTTATCCCTAGTTTTCAAGACTTCACTGAAGTCCCCTCCCACAAACCAGTTGTTTATGGAGGTTTTGGAGATAGTAACTAATCTCTCCCAGAGTAACTTTCTGTTAGCTAAAATATTACTAGCATAGATGGCAGAAAATAGCCAAGGGGTGTGGTCAGGGAGTACCTTTACCATGGCATGGATACCTTGGGGGTGGTGGAAACCTCTTCCACACTAACACTATCTTCTTTCCACATTAGTACGATCCCTCTAGATAAACCAATAACTGGAGATTGTATTATCAGATCAAATTGCAGTTTCTCTGCCAGTTTTTATGGTCAGCCATCTTGGTCTCTAGCAGTATCAGCATAGCTGGCTTGTGGAGCTTGACATATTCATGCAGTGCCTCTTCAATTCAGAGTTGTTACCAACCCTAAAATTCCATATGATGTAGTTCATTAGGGGTGGTTGGATGTGTGGGAACCGGCTTTCCTGAGGTTTCTCCCTTCCCTGTGGAGTCCTCTTTGTAGTCGTTTGGGTCTTTCCCCCCATGCTGAGGCCTGGGTTCAGATTGAGCAGCGACCTGGTCACTTCTTAGGAATGGCGATACACTAGGCTCAGTCCACATTTGGTCATTGTTCTTGGGCACAACAACACTAGTACTTCGCTAGTCTCTACAATAAACTCTATCGCCCTGATTGAGTCCAATAGTAGAGAGTCTGTGTGAAGGGGACCATATAGTGTTCCTTTCATTTCTAGTGGGGTTTTCTTTTTCAGGATATTTAGGGACTTTTTGATTTCCCTTGTGATGTTGTCTAGTGGTGGAGACAGACTCTTCTCTGGTTGAGTAGAAAATGATGGGGCCTGGTGGATTTGGGCTTCGATAGTCACAAAGATCGGCGACGCTGCTGGATCCTCCATTGTCGGATCTGGGAAGAATGGTATTGACTGGAAGGCTTGGGACATTAGGTTGTTGAGAAGAGATGGATCTGATGTCCTAAACGTCAATACCACACAAGAGGGGGGGCTGATTTGTGTGGTGTCCGATTTTCGCGTGCACTAGTTATAGAAGGACCAGGTTCTTCTATGTGTTCCAACCTATATTGTTTGCGGAATGAAAATACAGAAAATAAAGAACACAAGGATTTTACGTGCAAAACACCTGGCTCAAAAGGTGAAAAAACCATGACCTACTTTCCAGTAGGATTTTCCCAAACTCTCCACTAAAATCACTGAGCCAAAAACTGCATTTACAAAACTCTTTGTAAACCTAGGATTAACTCTAATCCCTTTGTGGAAAACTAGCCTCTAGCTATTTGTAACAACTCTAAGTTAGATATAACTTGAAAATCAGTACCTATTACAAATGCTTCTAAATAAAGCTGAAAGGTACAAATCGAAATCCCTACTACAAGTAGACTAGACTAAAAGACAACAGTTGGAACTGGTTCTTCTAGCTGGTCCAAGTAGCTTTAGAGTCGCACACTTGAATCTCACACGAACTTCTTGCAAAATTGCCTTGCCAATTTTGCTCTCAATTCTTGCTTTGCTTCTGCTTTTGTGCATACCTATACAATAAGAACACTGGACACTATATAGGATTAGCAAACAAGAGATTTACTAGAATTCTGATGCTACTCTTCCTTGGTGGAAGAGTTCTAATTAATCTCAACTTTTTAAATGCTTCCTTATCTTGATTCTGTTCTTACTGAATAAGGAGTCCTTCTCCTTATCATTTTGCAATCTTTTCGATCAGGAGATATCTCTTTAAATTACAGATTTCGTTTATCTCCTGCATGTGCACTTCACGTGCCTTTAACTCTGCTTGTCTATGTCTCCAGTGATGGACCTGGTTCAACTTTGAGTTTCTTTGTCAATCTTCAAAACCATTCAGTTTCTTGTGCCAACAAATTCCCCCTTTTTGATGATGACAAACTCTGTGCTTAGGCCTGTGATCAACTTAATCCAACATTGACACTTTTTGGAGTATTAAGCATCTATCATAAAGAACCAGGTTCATTAGGTTATAAATATCACATGTTTAGAATATCACATAACCATTTCCCCCCCTTTTGGCATCATTGAAAAGTTGCAAAATTATGAAAGTCCTAGATTTTTAAGAATTACTCATGGCCACTGGGGCAACTGCAAGTGCAATCATGGATTAGTTATCAAAAGTAAACTAAGAATGAAATCTATCAAAGAAATTGAAACAAGATAAAGAGCAAAAGCAGGCAGATTCATTGGTAGAAGCATGGGTCACCACAATCCACAATAAGAAATGAAAATAGTTAACAACATGAGCAAAAAAAGCAAAAAAAATCCCTAGTATGGTCACTGAAAGTCGAAGACAGGCTGGACTACTAAGGCTGGGAAGGGGTGGAGGCTGGGTTTTTAGCTTGGAGAAGAGATAGCATGTCACTAAGAATCCCTTCATTATTCTCCTTTTCTTTGGAAAGCTTAATTCTGAGAGCATCCCTCTCATGTTCAACCTCAGCCAGGCGATTCTTCAGCCTAAGAATTTCTGCAACCTTAGCCCCACCCTCATGCACAAGTGCTCTGACTTTGCTATTCACCGGAGTCTTCCTGAATGAACCAGGTTCATTTTCAGGAACATTGATAGCATAGTCGCAGGCCAGAAGAGTGTTTTTGCCAAAGTGATCCTTGACTGTAGCCATTTCTGCCTTCTTCAAAGGCACCTTATAGTGAGCAAGTACAGTTGTGAGGATGAAGCCATAAGGAATGGCATGAGCCTTGGAAGCGTTTACCACCCTGTCCAGGAGCTGGATGATGAAGTAAGGCCAGTTGATCTGCTTTCCACTGTCTAGGCACTCCATGAGAACTAAGTCCATGTAATTTGCTATGTGCCTTCTCTCTTGCCTCGGCAATACACACTTGTTTATGAACTCAAACACCACGTTGTGAGGAGGCGTCATTTCACTTTTGTAGACCACCCTTCGTTCAACCTCCTCTTCATTGTCACAGAACCTTCTGGTGATTTGTAAAGCATTGGGAAGAGAATCCAAGTTGGGCCATCTCTGCCTGGTGTAATCATCATATCCTTCGGACGGGATCCCAAGCACTTTTCGCAATTCTATGGCATCAAATGAAATTTTGGTCCCCTTCACTTGGGTAGAGACCCTACCGTCCTTGACTTCAGCATTGGCCATGAACTTGACTATCTCACTTCTGGTCAACCTCCCATCTAGCTAAAGGACCATGTCCTTCCAGCCCTGCACCTCCAACTTATCCATCAGATAGACCATTCCAGATTCCTCCAAATCTTTCAGCAATCTCCCCTTCAAAATGGTGTGCTTCCCAAACTTAGTCAAATTGGCCTTCTCTCCAGCAGTCTCATCTTCTTCATCAACACTCCAATCTTCCTCTTCATCAATTTGAACTTTCTTTGACTTTACTTTCGACCTAGTTCTCTTGGCTACAGTTGAGGGTGTAGCAGACACAGATGCAGACTTCTTTGAAGAAGTCTTGGCTTTCTTTGGTTTGGGGGTCTGCACCTCAACTTCTGCCCTTTGATCATCTTGATGGACCAGGTCCATCTCCTCAATCTCTACGTCTCTACAGGCTCATCAATTTTCTCATTTCCTTTTTCAGCTCTCTTTCTCTTACTTTCCTTTAAAGCCTTTTGTAACCCCTCCTCACTCTGCCTAAGTGCACTTCTTGTGGTTCTTCCTCTTGGAAGAGGATTTTCAGAACCAACAGATGGAGTGACTTTTCTCTTCTTACTTGCTCCTGCAGTTTCAGACCCCTTAGTCATTTGAGTCTTTTTCTTCTTCGTTTTATAGCTCTCTCCTAACTTCTTCATAAGATCTGCCAATGTCTCCTCAATGGATGAACCAGGTTCACCTGTAGATTTTCCTAGATTTACTAATCCCTCAGCCGCTTCAGTTGATTGATTTCCCCCTTACTCCTTGGCTCCCTCTTCTATTACTACTTTTTCAGTACCATAAATATATAATCTAGTAATTTCTTCCCCAATTTTGTTTTTACCACCTCTTCGTCTTACTTCTGGCAACTCCACATTTTTCACAGACCCAACCAACACAAACCTGTTTTCTAAGTTCTCCGCTATTTCAGACACAATCTCAAAAGCGATATTTGGTACAGATGATACCTGTTCAGAATCATATGATCCTGCTGCTTCCTCAGTAGCTTATTGAACAAATCACTGGAACTGTCTGATTCTTGAACCTGACTATCTTGTAATTTGGCATTCAATTTTCTGGCGAGAGAACCTGTAGCCACTGTTTTCCTAGAGAGCATTTTAACCCGTCTTTTTCTGGGTTCTGGACTAGGTCTAGGTTGAGGAATAGTGGAACTGGGTTGAGACGGAGTAGGACTAGGTGGTGGAGGTATGGAAGAGGTCGAAGATGGAGTAACAAGTGGTGGAGAACCAGGGTTGTCCGAAGGATTAGTCATTTTGATTTAAGATGGAAGAAGAAGAAGAAGAAGAAGAAGAAGATTTTGAGTTGAGGAAGAAGGAAGGGTTAGAATCAGGGTTTTGGAGCAGAGAGATGGAAGGGTTTCGACGGTTATTGCTAAGTGAATGATGACTTAGAGAAGCGATGATGATGGATTTCTAAAAGGGATGAGTAATTAATATAGAACGAGAGTAATTTGGGTAAAAAAGAAGTCTAATCACTTCTGTAAGTGTCAGTTGTAGATGACGGTTACGGCTCCCCTACTTTCTAGGCTTTTAATTTGATGAGATTCTAAGAGGTGACAGAACTGGTTCAAAATTAGAATAAAGACTAGATTTTGAAAAGATCTAGTTTTAGGTAGAGTTCTGCTCATGAATAACTATTAAAATTTCAAAATATGTATGGTGGAGAACACATACCTCACCTTTCAGATAAACCAGCATTGATGAACCAGGTTCATCATTTAAGCTACCTCTTGATCAAGCCTCAACTTTCAACAATAACAAAAACATCATTAGTAACCAATGAGTCATTTCAAAACATGACAATAAAGTATGCTATTAGCATGAGACTGAGCAATGATTAAACTGATTATTTACACAAATTTCAGAAGTTATAGCCAAAAAAAAAATTTAGTTTTTTTTCATGTACATTACGAACTGGTTCAATTAGGTGATCTTAATCATCACTAACTCTAACCTATTCCTTTCAAAATTCTCTCTACTTAGTGATTTTGTAAAGATGTTAGCAATCTGTTTATTAGTAGCACAAAATTCAATAGAGATCAATCATTTCTCATAATTATCCCTTAAAAAATGATGTCTAACATCTATGTGCTTAGTCCTTTTATGATGAACGGGGTTCTTCGTCATACTTATAGCACTAGTGTTATCAAAGAAGATAGAGATACATCCAACATCGATTCCAAAATCTAGCAGTTGTTGCTTAATCCACAATAGTTGAGCACAACATGAAGCTGCAGCCACATACTCAGCCTCAGCAGTAGATAGAGCTACATAATTCTGCTTTTTAGTGGACCAAGACACAAGACATGAGCCCAGAAAATGTGCCATACTTGAGGTGCTCTTTCTATCTACTTGAAAACCTGCATAGTCAGCATCATCATATCCCACAAGGTTAAAGTTACTACCTTTTGGATACCAAAGACATAGATCAGTGGTGCCTTTTAAGTATCTCAAGATTCTCTTTACTGCAGCTAGGTGGGATTCTTTTGGATTAGCCTGAAATCTTGCACAAAGTCCTATACTAAAAACAATGTCAGGTCTACTAGCAGTGAGATACATCAGTGAACCAACCATTCCCCTGTACAACTTTTGATCAACAGATGAACCAGGTTCATCTACATCTAGTTTTGTGGCTGTTGCAATAGGAGTGTCGATTTCTTTGGAATCTTCCATTTTAAACCTTTTAAGCAACTTTTTCACATACTTTTGCTGATGGATCATAGTTCCATTTAAATTTTGTTTAATTTGTAAGCCTAAAAAGAAGTTAAGCTCGCCCATCATGCTCATTTCAAATTCACTCCCTATTAGTTTAGAAAATTCTTTACTTAACTTTTCAGTGGTTGCTCCAAAGATTATATCATCTATATATATCTGAACTACCAAGAGATCTTTACCCTCTTCTTTTAAGAATAAAGTACTATCAATTTTACCTCTCGTGTAGTCATGCTCAAGCAAGAATTTTGATAATCTTTCATACCATGCTCTGGGAGCTTGCTTGAGTCCATATAGTGCTTTGTCAAGTTTGTACACATGGTCAGGATTCTCCTTGTTCTCAAACCCCGGAGGTTGCTTGACAAAAACTTCTTCCTTTAGATAGCCATTTAGGAAGGCACTCTTGATATCCATCTGGTGAAGGGTGAATTCCATGTAAGCAACAAAGGCTATGAGGAGTCTTATTGCTTCCATCCTTACTACCGGAGCAAAGGTTTTATCATAGTCTATGCCTTCCTCCTGGCTGTATCCTTGAACCACCAATCTTGCCTTGTTTTTTGTAACTGTTCCATCTTCATCAAGTTTGTTTCTGAAGACCCATTTTGTGCCAATTACTGATCTATCCAAGGGTCTTGGTACCAGATTCCAAACTTGACTTCTTTCAAATTGGTTGAGTTCATCTTGCATTGCATTTACCCAGTCTGCATCCTGCAAAGCCTCAGCAACATTTTTAGGTTCAATAAGAGATACTAAAGCATCAAAAGTACAAAGATTTTTCAAGGATGATCTGGTTTTGATTCCAGAGGTTAGATCGGTGATAATGTTCTCAATATGGTGAGAACTTTGATAGTTGTATGGTTTCACAACCAGCTGGTTACTCATTGAAGTTCCTTCAGTGCCTTGTTGCTGTGGAACAGGATCAAGTACAGGTTCCAATGAGGTTTGGAAATTAGTTTGTTGTTCATTTCCCCCTGTCATATTGCTCGGGAAAGATGAACATGTTCCATCACTTGTTCCTTCATCTAGTGTTGCTCCAGTTTGGGCTGAGTTTCTGACCTGCCCAATTTCTTCATCCTCTTGTTCCTGTCTTTCAAAAATAATGTTAGTTTCATAAAAAACTACATGCACACTTTCTTCAACACACATAGTTCTTTTGTTATATACTTTATAAGCCTTACTATGTGAAGAATATCCCAAGAATACTCCCTCATCACTTCTAGGATCAAACTTACCTAGGGAGTCTTTACCATTGTTGTGCACAAAGTATTTGCAACCAAAACCCTAAGGTGGGATATATTAGGGTTTCTCCCTTTAAGTAACTCATAGGGAGTCTTCTCTACAAGTGGTCTAGTCATGCACCTGTTTATGATATAGCATGTAGTATTAATGGCTTCTGACCAGAAGCTATGAGGTAGTTTATTAGAAAGAAGCATAGTCCTAGCCATATATTCAAGTGCCCTATTCTTTCTTTCAACTACTCCATTTTGTTGTGGAGTTATAGGAGCAGAAAAGTTGTGATCTATGCCATGCTCATCACAAAATTCAGCAAATTTAGCATTTTCAAATTCAGTGCCATGATCGGACCTAATTGATGCAAGTTGGTTTACTGATTGTTTTTGAATTTTTCTAACAAAAGAAGTAAACATGTTGAATGCCTCATCTTTAGATGTTAGAAACAATGTCCAGGTAAATCTAGAATAGTCATTAACAAGCACCATTACATATCTCTTACCACCTCTTCTTAAGGTTCTCATAGGACCACAGAGATCCATATGGACCAGTTCCATTACCACTTTCTTGCTTTTGAAAGAGGATCTTACCTGCTTCCCCCTTGCACAAGCCTCACAGGCTTTGTATTCCTTGAACTTAATGTTAGACAGACCTATCACTAAGTCCTTGGAGACTAGTTTGTTAAGTTGACTCAGACTTGCATGTCCAAGTCTCTTATGCCAAAGGAGGGGATCACTGTCAAGCACACTTAAGCATGTTAATTCATTTTCTGAAAGTGTGGACATATCTATGATGTATATATTGTTCACTCGTTTTCCCTGCAAAATAATCTTGTCAGTGATAAGATTTATTACAAAACATTTTGTAGAGGTGAATGCTACCAAGTTACCTCTGTCACACAGTTGTGACATACTGATTAGGCTATATTTCAAGCCATCTATTAGGTAGACATTCTCAATGGAATGAGTGTCATCCTTACCTACCTTACCAACCCCAATGATTTCATATTTCTTTCCATTTTCAAAGGAGACATTTCCTCCTTTGAGGTCCTCAAGTGAAAGGAACTGGTCCTTGTTACCGGTCATGTGTTTTGAGCAGCCACTATCCATGTACCATATTTGGCTACTTCCTTTCATATGAACCTCATATTCCTCATCTAATTCACCAATTTCCATAAGTGCTTGTTCATCTTCATCTTAATCATCTGACTCCTCATCTTAACTTTCTCCCCAAGCAGCGACCATAGCCTCTGTTGATACTTTGTTTTTCTTGGGATGAACCTGTTCCTTCTTTCGGTTCCTTCATTCAGACCTTTTATTTTTCCATTCAACTTCCCACTGAGGGAAGTTCTTGATGTGATGATCAATCTTACCACATTTGTAGCAGCCCTCATTAGTTGATTTTTTCGGTACCCTTGACTTGTTGTAGTTTCCACCTCTTGCGGAGCCCTTTCCTCTCATAATATATTTCTTGAAATCCTTGGTGATCATATCCATTTCATCTTCTTCCAGATCTTCTCCTTCATTGATTCTCAATGCCAGACTCCTTTCCTTCTTGGAAACATCCATCTTCATTGTCTGCCTTCTAAGTTCATAGGCAGTAAGATTTCCAATTAGCTCATCTAGTTTAAGAGTTGCAATGTTCTTGGATTCTTGAATTGCCGTGATCTTTCTCTCCCAAGATACTGGAAGAACCCTTGTCAAAATCTTCTCAACCTTGTCTTCCTCAAGAAGAGTCCTTCCAAGAGATTTCAGTTCATTAGTCAATGTAGTGAACCTAGTGTACATCTCTTGAACGGTCTCTCCTTCCTTCATAGAGAAATTCTCATATTGAGAATATAGTAAAGTACCTATGGATCTCTTCACTTGAGTAGTTCCTTCATGAGCCACTTGAAAAGTGTCCCAAATTTCTTTGGCAGTAGTGCAACTTCTTGGCCTTAGCATTCTTTTCCCACTTTGTCAAGTCCTCAGCAGTGCAGTCAACTCTTGTCTTTGGCACATCTACTCCTTCAACATTCTTCTTAATTGTGTCCATAGGACCATCAATAACTATGTCCCATATCTCATAGTCTTCACCAATTATATGATCTCTCATCCTGTTCTTCCACCAGGAGTAGTACTGCTTATTGAAGAGTGGAGGCCTAGCAGCTGATTGTCCTTCCTAGTTCCCAGGTGGTGCACTCATCTTGATATTTACCTAAGGTGTTAGCCTCTTTAAGGATAACCCGCTCTGATACCAATTGATGTCCTAAACGTCAATACTACACAAGAGAGGGGGGGGGGTGATTTGTGTGGTGTCCGATTTTCGCGTGCACTAGTTATAGAAGGACCATGTTCTTCTATGTGTTTCAACCGATATTGTTTACAGAATGAAAAATACAGAAAATAAAGAACACAAGGATTTTACGTAGAAAACACCTGGCTTAAAAGGTGAAAAAACCACGACCTACTTTCAAGTAGGATTTTCTCAACCTCTCCACTAAAATCACCGAGCCAAAAACTGCATTTACAAAACTCTTTGTAAACCTAAGATTAACTCTAATCCCTTTGTGGCAAACTAGACTGTATCTATTTGCAACAACTCCAAGTTAGCTATAACTTGAAAACTCAGCACCTATTACAAATGCTTCTAAATAAAGCTGAAAGGTACAAATCGAAATCCCTACTACAAGTAGACTAGACTAAAAGACATTAGTTGGAACTGGTTCTTCTAGTTGGTCCAAGCAGCTTCAAAGTCGCACACTTGAATCTCACATGAACTGCTTGCAAAATTGCCTTGCTAATTTTGCTCTCAATTCTTGCTTTGCTTATGATTTCGTGCATACCTATACAATAAGAACACTAAACAATATATAGGATTAGCAAACAAGAGATTTACTAGAATTCTGATGCTACTCTTCCTTGGTGGAAGAGTTCTAGTTAATCTCAACTTCTTAATTCCTTCCTTCTTACTGGATAAGGAGTCCTTCTCCTTATCATTTTGAAATATTTTCGATCAGGAGATATCTCTTTAAATTGCAGATTTTGTTTATCTCATGCATGTGCACTTCACGTGCCTTTAACTCTGCCTATCTATGTCTCCAGTGATGGACCTGGTTCAACTTTGAGTTTCTTTGTCAATATTCAAAAGTATTTAGTTTCTTGGGCCAACAGGATCAACGTTCGATTGCATGTTATCGTTGTTCGCCATTGTCTGCCATAGGAATGGACCAAAGGCAGCCAAGACTTTGTTTAGTGCTTCCACCGTTATCCTCGCCAAATGTGCTGTATTCTAGACAATCAAGGTCACCGATTGATTTCCCAGGGTGAAATTGTAGGCTAACTCCTGTCCCTGTAACACTACTTCCAGCCAGGATGCTGGTAGGTGGTCAGGTTGTAGTGACCGCAAGTTCAGAATGGTGGGTGGCGTTTGTTTTTTTCTTTCATTTTTGTTTTTTCTTATTTTCTACTTTGGGTAATGGGGAGGATTATGTTAATGAACTGATTCATAATAGTGTCCTTTGGTGTCAAATCTTGGTCAGTGGATGAGGCAACAATTATTATATCTGGGGAGAGGGATTCAGAATTAATGTGGTATCTTATGGAATGAATGGAGATTAGCTTTTCACCTGAGTTTGGGTGGGTTTTAAGATGAGGTAATTTAGTGTTCATGGGGTGTGTTGTAGGGCTAGGCATATATCGGGTATAACTGATAGCCCGAACCGATAAAATGCTATTGGATTATCGATGTCGGGTTATTGAGTAAATAGTTCGATAACAATTTAATGTTATTTGACTATTGAGTTATCGGTTAGGGTCTCGGTTTTCCCAATTTATTAACGTTTTAACCGATAGCCCAATAAGCTTTAACAAAATTATAATTTTAGCTACTAAATATATAAAGCCACCTTATGACTCTATTCTATCAATTCTCTCGACATTTACTCTTCATCTTCATACCTTAATCCTTAGAGTAAGTTTTAATTTTTTTTGAATTTCTCATCTTAATTCATCAGTTAAGATTTTTAATTTTAAACTTTAAAGAATTAATTGTTCAAATTTTAGTTTTTCTATTTGTTTCTTTTGTTGCACTTAGGATTTTATTATTTTCCTGTGAATTATGTCTGCCCGCAGTGAGATAGTTAGTAAGATTAGCTTGTTGAATGTCTTATTCCTTACTCCTACTAACTTATAGCTTTGAAATTTGAGATCATTCATTGAGATTTCAAATACAAAGAAAATTTCTTTACTAAAAATGAAATTTAATCCCTCTTTTTTAAGAAAAAAATCCAATTCCATTCTCTGAATAGTATGATCATGATTTCTATTAAAAAACATGAAAATTTTAGATATCTTTTATTGTTATCGGGTAAATCGATAACCGAACCGATAAGGATCGATAACCGACTAACTGATACCCGATAACCGATGTCTTATCGGTTCAGTTATCGGTTTAGCATATTTATAAACCAATAACCGATATGTCAAACCGATAACATTCACAACTGAACTGAACCGACCGATGCCCACCCCTAGTGTGTTGAGTTTTCCCCATTAGAGGCTTTCTCTGAGAGAGAGGTAGGGGATGCATAGGTTTTTGGATAGGGGTGATTATTTGGACTTGGAGTCTCCAATTGGGTGTGAGCCCCAATTGGTTGATCGTGGCCGGCCTTGTGATCCAATACCCCGAGGTTGACATCTTTTGTGTCAGGAATTGGGCCTAGAGCAGATACCTTATTGTGGGTGCCGATTTGTAGATCAAGGGTGGAGATCGTGTCAGTTTCATCGGGACCCATTCCTGCCTTGCGTTTGGCGTTATCTTTGGGTTGGGGCCTCGTGGAAGGTGTTGCAGGGGAATGGGGATGGGGCTTTGTTTAATTGGTTGGGCCTGTTATAAAATTTTGGTCTGGAATTATTTGACTTAGAATTGTATTGCACCGTTTTAGTTTGTAGGAACTTACCTGAGTTTGCATCAAACATGTTTACCCGGATCCGTTGTGCTTGTGATGCATGGTGTGGGTTATTTGCAGATCCATTGTTCCTCTCTTTCATCTTTTATTTATCCGATTTTTTCCTTCTTGGGAAGGTTACTGTCTTCCTTTCATTCTCCTCCCTTTGTTTCATATTTTTTCCTGAGGTTTCCGGTGCTTCTTGTGGCGTGGATGATTGTATTTTTTTGTAGTTGTAATTTCCTGATATGTGCCCAATTCGTCCGCAAGTTGTACATAGTGAGCCTTCTCCCTCATAAACCACTATTTGCTTTTGGTCTCCAATTATTACGGATGTTTCCACTGGGGTTTCTAAAGGTACTTGAATGCATATGCGTGCATACCTTCCTCTCAAAGTGGAGGAGGTGCATGAGTCAATATTTACTAGTCTGCCCAGTTTCCTGCTAACTTTCTCTAATATTTCTTTGTCGTAGAACTCTGTTGGAAGTTGTGGGAGACGAATCCAAATAGCTGTGGTAGAGAGGGTAGCTTCCTGTGGCACAAATTTTGGTTCCCATTTTCGTACTGAAAGGAAATTCCCAGAGACAAACCGTGGTTCTAGATGTAGTACTTTAGCCCTATTTTCTTCTAGACTAAATTTGACAATGAAGAAATCTCATCCTAGGTCAATAAAGATTAACTATTCGGATGGTTTCCATAAGTCAATTAGTTTAGAGAAAAGATATTGGTGTGGCATTTTACGTCCAAAGACCTTTATGATTACAGAGAAACGCCATAGGAAGTAACGGCGTTTCCTGTCGTCCTGGAAAAAGGGGATTGAGCCTTCATTTTTCCCCTTATCATCTTTGATGATTGTGGTGGCATCTTACTCATAGTAATCATTTTGGTGAATTATCGGTTTATCGAGAAGCATTTCCTTATAGAATATGGTGTGGTTTCTTCCACGCCCATATGGTTGTTCTTGTCCGGTGGTTCCGGTTATATGAGTGGTGTAATAGTGATTGTATTCATGCGAGTAAGTCCTAGAGAGAAGGTAGAGTTTCTCTTTCTAAGAGAAATGATGACTCTTTCTTGATTATGTGGGGGTTTATAAACTCCCAAAATATGATCTAAATATTATTATTTTTTAAAGTTATGTGGGTGTATAACCAATACAATATCATATTGGTGTATAAAAAAAAAAGTGGCAGTTCATTTCTGGCACAATATTTTTGTTGCTGAAACTCTTTTTCTATTTGAATATTTTTTTATTTGTAGGATCAAAGAAATAATTTTATCGAATAACTTATAACATAAATTAAATTTCATAAATAATCACCACAGTGACAAACAATTACAAATTCAAATCCTCATGGAACTAAATAATTTTTTTTATCATAAGCAATGATATACGATATGGTCACCAACCAGTTAGGGTAGTAAAAATATATTCATTAAAAGATTGAGCTTTACTAATTTCGTTCAGAATATAATGGAGTACTTTTTTCTAGCTAAGTCTCCACAAACTCTGCCAAAATGACATTGTCATACAAGGGCTAAACCTTCTACGAGGAAACAACTAACCTTCTACATGGTAAGGATACAAAAAAAAATTGATAGGTTGTTGTGAAAACCTGAACTTGACCGAGAACAGTAGTTCTCATTATTCTTGTAATAACAAGCAATGAAATTAACCATCTTGTGACCATATTCTCTTTTGTTGCTCTGCATCCATGGACTTCAATTCACCCTGCCTTACCCTACCAAACAAGAAAAACCAAACAATATACGCCTTATGTCCATTTTGACTGACTATTTTATAGAATGTTATGCCAACTCGCTAATGACTATTTCAAAGTCATTTATTGCTTTGGAAGAACAGATGTGGGAACACTTTGAAAGTAATTAGTGGCAAAAGTTATTAGCAATACTAGAGCATATTCTCCTTACACTTTATGAGTCACGAAACAAGATCTAGTTATTCAATAAAAAATACATCAGATTTCTTTTAATACTAGTAACCCTATAAAGATGAATTCGAAAACTCGAATGTAAAAAATTAACCAAGCAGACATGAAATAGCAAGATACAAATAAGTAAAAATAAACACATATACCTCGTGCCTATAGGAGTATTCTTCATCTTGTGCCAAACATAGAGATATTTCAAGCAGTGCTACGTTGCACACAATTTTACAAGGTTGATTGGTAAGTACATAATTACCAAACATCAAAAACTATCCTATATGCAGAATAATAAGACTACTGTTCTGTAACTGTGATAGGCTAAAGTAGAGGAGCTGGTGCTGTATAATTTGGCTTAAACTTCTGTAATCTCACATTAAAGAGAAGCATGGATAAGATCAACTTACTCAATAGCAACATAATTGACTATGATCTAATTATAAAAGCAGGGAAGATATCATGAATTTCATCCCTGAAAGCTCTTCATGTAGACAAATACCTTCAGAACGAAGACTTCGTAGTGTTTATCCATCCAGGATTGACTCTCAAAAGACATGGATCCACCTTGATCACCTAGTTTTGCCATGACAAGCGCATGGATGAATCGTTGCAATATATCAACTGCAGTTGAATCCTTATGAGTAACAATGTTGATAATATCCCTTTCTTGTTGAAGTAAATACTTCGCTGAAAAGACAAGAGAAAATGTATAAGTGAAACTCTTAGGTCAAATAGCTTAGCTTGAAAAACGTTTAACATGTCTATCAACCTTTCATCCAGCAGATTGTAAGAGGTTGACCCTATCGATCAAAATACAAGTTGTTACCCAAATATTCTTCTCTGCTAATACCACGAGCGAGATATGGGTGCAAATTAATAATAACAAAGGTGAAAATCTCACATAGCAAGGCTGCCAAATGAAGAAATTCTGACACCTAAATGTACTCGCTTGTATAGAGAATCACTGTCTTTTGAGGTCCATGAGGTCAGTTGTGAATGTAGAACATGCTCCATGGAGGAGACCTACTTTGAAGAGAGATCTGGAACCATGGTGTGAAACCTACATATTAGCAACCTTACGTCATAAAGCTCAAGATTTACATAATATTTTCTGCATGCATGTCTCTACACAACGACTCGTGTGAAATATTCACTACACGCAGGAACTCTAAATTAATAGTTCAATCTCAAAAGAGATAAAAGCAACAAAACATTTAAGCCATTTTAGCAATCGCAACACAGTGTCATAAATATTCCTACTCAGATGATAATCTAGGAGATGGATACAGTTATTCATTCCGATGAATGAAAATATTAAGATGTCCAACTCACCTTGTCCCGTCTTGAACAGTTGTGATAAAACAATGTTTCAAAGTTCAGGGTATTCAGTGAAAGACTATAGACAACCATATAGTTTGCTGCCAGATACAACAAGTTAGTACATTTTACATTAAGAAAGCTTCAGCATTGCACTTTAAAACTCATGGAAACATGAAATTGAAAGCAAAGCACTAAACATACATATGGAACATAGTAAGAGACAAAAAGGATATCCAAATTGCAAATGAGTGGCCACTTGTGATGTGTGCAAGAAGCATTCCTAAAGCCATCCCAATCATTTTAGCAAGATTTTCTTGGTTTCCTTCCTATCAGAACAGGAAAAATGGATACAATAAATGGATTAACATTAAAAACTATAAAATATCATTTTTTTGGAAACAAAAATTACAAAGAATAAATTGCTTGAATAAATGGAATGTAAAAGAAAAATAATTAAGAGCAACTCATTAGAATATAGTTTGTCTTTACTGTCTCAATCTCATTTCTTCAAGTTTGCATTTAACTAGTCTGATTCTTAATATTGTATTATAATCGAGTTTAATTTCTGATTTCTTTTGTTGTTTGTATTGAAAGCGTTATGTCAACTTGAAAAAATAACTTTACTGGTATGAAGAATTTAGAATAATTTATCTTTTGTTTGATTCAAATTTTTAATATTAGCTCATCCTAAATTTTAAATATTTATTTTTAATTATAATTTATCCAATAAGAATTATATTTCAAATAATTGGAAATGCAATCACTATTTCACTTTTGGATCTTTGTCTTTGCATAATTGTCAGTATTACTGACTTTTGCCAACCCCCTCCCTCTTGTCACGACCCCAAATCCACTAGTAGTGATGACACCTAACCCAATTCGCTAGGTAAGCCAACTAATATCTATCCAATTCCAATAATATTAACAAGGCAATTAAACAAAAGTAATTTTGAATCTCATACATTTCCCAAGGTATGGTAGTACAAATCACGAGCTTCTAAGAATAGAGTTTACAAAGAGGAAATGAAATAAATACATAGTCTGTTTGAAAAGTACATAAACAGAGCTTTATAATCTAAAGCTACCCCGAACAAAAGAGGCAGTTGCAACAGGGATACAGGTACGTCTTCAAATCCAACAACCATTGAATACAACAACAACAACAACCAACATCTGCACGCAATATGCAGAAGTATAGTATCAGTACAACAAGCCCCATATACTGAGTAAGTAACAAACCTAACCTTAGGTTGAAAGCAGTGACGAGCTGGAATATAGGTCGGGTCCAACACTAATAACTAATAGCAGTTCATAACAACGTAAAGCATATAAATAAGAAAGTAATTCAGAGAAAAAAATGCTCAGCTTTTTCACAGTTTTCCAAAAATAGTTCCATTTTTCAAGAATATCAGTGAAATTCAAATCCTTTACCAAAATCGTCGTAAAAATATGAGATAGTTTGAAAATCGTAAATTTTCAAAAAATCCTTTCCACAATAAATTAGATTTTTCTTTTTCTTTCTAGATAGCAAGTGTGAAATACCTCTCTATGTCCACATATCAATGTGCGTAAAATGTCATGAATGACGTGATACCGTACAACGTGAGGAAAAATACATCTCTATGTCTGTATGTTATGTGTGCATGCCAATGCGATACAACTCAGTGATAAAATCATATGCATACTCTCAAAGTATCAATCCACTCAGTCCTCCCCAGTCACTTAGTCCTCCCAGTCACTCATTCCTCACAGTCACTCAGTCCCCCCAATCACTCGGCACTCGCACTCAGTAGGTAACTGCACTCACTAGGGGTGTGTACAGACCCCGGAGGGACTTCTTCAGCCTAAGCGCTATAACAAGCCAATCGTGGCATATCAGTAAAATATGCTAAGGCGTGTAGCCCGATCCCATAAACATCTTCACCATCAGTCCCTCGGCCTCACTCACTCATCAACCTCTCCAATCTCTCGGGCTCTCAATAGCATGAAGCTAGCCCGGCAATAATGATATGATGTATCAATAAATAACAACTGAGACTGAGATATGATATGAATGTATGGATATGACTGAGTACGAACATATCAGTAAAATCAGTAAGATGACAGTAAGAAATGACCACTATGGGTCCCAACAGTATCAGCATAAAGCCTAACATGATATCTAGCATGATTGACAACTCAATTACTTTATCACATGGTGACAATACAAATAACAACAAGATAGTCCACTATACGGTGCCATGTAGGGGTGGACATCGATCGATTCGGTTCGGTTACGAATATTATCGATTTAGTATATCAATTATCGATTTACAAATATGATAAACCAATAACCAAAACGATAAGATATTAGTTATCGGTTAATCGGTTATCGATCATTATCGGCTCGGTTATCGATTTACCTAGAGTTAATCCAAAAAGATAAGAGTAAAAAAATTTTAAAACTCATTTCTGGCC
The DNA here is from genome assembly GCA_005239505.1 of Nicotiana paniculata. Taxonomy (NCBI): domain Eukaryota; kingdom Viridiplantae; phylum Streptophyta; class Magnoliopsida; order Solanales; family Solanaceae; genus Nicotiana; species Nicotiana paniculata. The sequence continues at coordinate 90,966 of ML344515.1, read as the reverse complement.
ACAACTAAAACATTTTTATAAAATAGTTTTATATCGGTCCTGGACACAACTAATATTTGAAGCATCTGCTTAGAGAAACTAATATTCAATTTGTTGAGAGTTTTAAAACAATTTCACTTCAATACTTTAGTAATAAATGGAAACCCTACTGATCACGCTCAACTATGCCTTATAAAAAGGACAACACGGTCGTTGCAAATATAATTCGGGTATTGTAACGAGCTGACCGGTCGTTTTGAGCTTTTGCACTTCGCGTGCCAGTTCTCGGGCATGAATTTCCCCGTGTGGTGTATTATGACTTATGTAAATCGTTGGTGTTGGGTTTCAGGTTAATCAGAATGAATTTGGAAGAATAGTTCTCAGTTGAAGCTTGAAATTTGAAAGGTTTGACCAAGATTTGACTTGTTTGTATTTGATCTCGGATTGGAATTTTTATGGTTTGATTATCTTCGTTAGGTGATTTGGGACTTAGAAGCGTGATCGAAATGCATTTTGGAAGTCCGTGGAAGGTTTTGGCTTGAATTGGCGAAATTGAGATTTCGGCGTTTTTCGGTTGATAGATGAGATTTTGATATCGGGGTCGGAATGGAATTCTGAAAATGGGAGTAGGTCCATTGTGTCATTTTTGATGTGCGTGCAAAATTTCAGGTCATTCGGACGAGGTTTGATAGACTTTTTGATCGAATTCGGAATTCGGAATTCGGAAGTTTTGGAATTCTTAGGCTTGAATCCGAGGGTAATTTGATGTTTTGATGTTGTTTTGAGCATTCCGAAGGTTGGAACAAGTTTGAATTATGTTATGGGGTGTGTTGGCATGTTTAGTCGGGGACCCATGAGGCTCGGATATGTTTTGGAAGAGTTTTTGGAAGATTTTGGTGTTTTGAATATAAGCACGTAATGATCCAAAGGTCCAGTTTTATTTCTAGAGATCGAAATTTGATTTTGAGACTTCCGTAATTTGATAATGAATTATAGGAGTGATCTGGAGAGTTTGGTCTAATTTCATCAAGTCGCGATTGGGTTTTGACGCGAATCATGAGTTAATTGTTTAACGAGCGAAATAGATATCGCACTGATCAAACGAGCTCTGAATTGAGTTTCGATTGAAGTAATATGTTCGTATCATTATTTGTGACTTATAGGAACAAGAATCATCGAATTCCGAGTTCGTATGGTGGAGTTAGAGCCATTTTAGTGAAAATAAATTTTGCTGGTGCAACAGGATTTGGTGTGCACCTTTCGTGACCAGATTTGGGACTTTTAGCGACCAGAATCGGGTTATTAATGTTGTTCTGGTTTTTTGCTCATTTTCACGTTTTTTTGGGTGAAAGAACACGGCTTGGGGCGATTTTTGAGCAGGAAATCATGGGAAATCTTGAGGTAAGTCACTTGTGATCATTTCTACTCCATAATATTAAATTATCATCGAATAATCCCACTATAATACATGTTTTTGCAGTGTAAATTGGGGATTTTGGACTTAGGGATTTGAAAATAAGATTTGAAGATTTGGAGGCTGAATTGTTATCGGAATTTAGTAATTTTGGTATGGTTGGACTCGTGGTTGAATGAGTTGTCGGATTTTGTGAGTTTCGTCGAATTCCGAAGCATGGGCCCGGGGGCCGAGTTTGAGCAATTTCGGGATTTTGATGTTAAATTGGATATTTTCGAGTGGGCTTCGCTCCCTTAGCATATTTTAATGATTATGTACTGATTGTGGCTAGATTTGAAGCATTCGAAGGTCGATTCGTGTGGGTGAGGCATCTCGGGCTAGACTTTGAACCGGATCGAGGTAAGTAATGGTCTTAAATCTTGTCCTGAGGGTATGGAACCCCGGACTGCATTATTTCCTCCTGAGGGTATGGAACGTCGGATGACAAATATGTGGCGCGTATTGATTTTTGGATTGGACTAGGTCCTTTCCGCGGCGACTAATGAGTTGCATATTTACTCAAAATCTTATGTTAAACTATGTTCTAAAGATTTGTGAAATATTTGGGCTATAAGCCGTATTTGGGGCCTCGTGCCGATCTGTTTAGACCCTTTAAGGGTGTTTTACTGCTGTTTTCCTCACTACCTATTGATGGATTTACTCAGCATCATTGTGCATACTGTTTTATTTGAAACTCAGCCTGATTTACACTACATGAGCATTAATGATATTTTTCGGGTCGAGTACCCCGTTCTACTACTTCGCCCGAGGGGCTTTTCGAGTGGTTCTACCGAGTGTAGCCGAGGGCCAAGAGTGATGGTGAGGTGCTGAGTGATATTAGCGTTTGGTCTGAAGGATCCCTTCCGGAGTCTGTACACCCCCCCAGTGAGCGCACTGGGTGCGAGTGATTGAGTGATTGGGAGGCATGAGTGGCTGTGAGGTGCTGAGTGATTGTGAGGTGCTGAGGGATTGTGAGGCATGCCCGAGGGGCTGATTATGAAACATGTTTTCGCCCGAGGGGCTACTTATGATTTTACTACATTCATTTTGCATACCAAGTCTTTGTTTTAAAGTTGTTAAAAATGTGCATTGTTTTAAGGACTTTTATGAAGTTGATTTCTAAGGCATGATGATTTCGTATATCTATGTATACTATTGGAAAGTAAGGCTGTGTATATTGTGACCTGATGACATTGAATTTTATGTGATTCCTTGCTACTTAGAGTTGATTTATCTCCATTAATACTGAGTTGGCGTACTCACATTACTCCCTGCACCTCTGTGTGCAGATTCAGGAGCGGAGATCGAGCATTAGCTTATATTCATATATCGCAACGGAGCCGGATTGTGGGGATTTAGAGGTAGCTGCTCAGCGTTCGCAGAATCTCTACTTTCCCTTCCTATTATATTTATCTTTGATTCAGAGTTTGTATCATAATACTTTATTTGGCTTATATCGCTAGATGCTCATGACATGCTGGTTCCGGGTTTTGGGGGATGTCAGTACTGTATATATAAAACTTGCCTATTATGTTAAGTAAACTTTTTGTATATTATTATGAATTGCTTAAATCTTAAATGGGATTTTCAAAAGAAATTGTGAACACGCGGTAGTCGGCTAGCCTAGTTCCACGATAGTCACCATCACGACCGGTTAGGATTTGGGGTCGTGACAGCTTGGTATCAGAGCCCTAGGTTACATAGGACTCAACGGTCATGAGCAGGTTTAGTAGAGTCTCGCGGATCGGTACAGAGACGTCTGTATTTATCCTCGAGAGGCTGCAAAACCTTTAGGAAAAACTTCACATTCTTGATGTTAAATTGGATATTTTCGAGTGGGCTTCGCCCCCTTAGCATATTTTAATGATTATGTACTGATTGTGGCTAGATTTGAAGCATTCAGAGGTCGATTCGTATGGGCGAGGCATCTCGGGCTAGAGTTTGGACCGGATCGAGGTAAGTAATGGTCTTAAATCTTGTCCTGAGGGTATGGAACCCCAGACTGCATTATTTCCTCACTGAATTTGGAATGGCGCACATGTCGGATGACAAATATGTGGCGCGTATTGATTTTTGGATTGGACTAGGTCCTCTCCGCGGCGACTAATGAGTTGCATATTTACTCAAAATCTTATGTTAAACTATGTTCTAAAGATTTCTGAAATATTTGGGCTATAAGCCGTGTTTGGGGCCTCGTGCCGATCTGTTTAGACCCTTTAAAGGTGTTTTACTGCTTTTTTCCTCACTACATGTTGATGGTTTTACTCAACATCATTGTGCATACTGTTTTATTTGAAACTCAGCCTGATTTACACTACATGAGCATTAAAATGATGTTTTCGGGTCGAGTACCCCTATCTACTACTTCGCCCGAGGGGCTTTTCGAGTGGTTCCACCGAGTGTGGCCGAGGGCCAAGAGTGATGGTGAGGTGCTGAGTGTTATTAGCGTTTGGGCTGAAGGAGCCCCTCCGAAGTCTGTACACACCCCCAGTGAGCGCACCGAGTGCGAGTGATTGGGAGGCATGAGTGGCTGTGAGGTGCTGAGTGACTGTGAGGTTCTGAGGGATTGTGAGGCATGCCCGAGGGGCTGATTATGAAATATTTTTTTGCCCAAGGGGCTACTTATGATTTAACTACATTCATTTTGCATACAAAATCTTTGTTTTAAAGTTGTTAAAAATGTGCATTGTTTTAAGGACTTTTATGAAGTTGATTTCTAAGGCATGATGATTTCGTATATCTATGTATACTATTGGAAAGTAAGGCTGTGTATATTGTGACTTGATGGCATTGATTTTTATGTGATTCCTTGCTACTTAGACTTGATTTATCTCCATTACTACTGAGTTGGTGTACTCACATTACTCCCTGTACCTCTGTGTGCAGATTCAGGAGCGGAGATCGAGCATTAGCTTATATTCATATATCGCAGCGGAGCCGGATCGTGGGGATTTAGAGGTAGTTGTTCAGCGTTCGCAGCATCTCTACTTTCCCTTCCTATTATATTTATCTTTGATTCGAAGTTTGTATCATAATACTTTATTTGGATTATATCGCTAGATGCTCATGACATGCTGGTTCCGGGTTTTGGGGGATGTCAGTACTGTATATATAAAACTTGCCTATTATGTTAAGTAAACTTTCTGTATATTGTTATGAATTGCTTAAATCTTAAATGGGATTTTCAAAAGAAATTGTGAACACGCGGTAGTCGACTAGCCTAGTTCCACGATAGGCGCCATTATGACCGGTTAGGATTTGGGGTCGTAACAGGTATTTAGCCCAGAGTCGAATCCCACAGGTAATTAACCTATCAATTAATTTTGCCAGACTCACTGAATTCTCCGTAATCAACTTCCCATATGTTTTGAATAACAATTGGTGATATTTCTACTAACTATGACTAAATAAGATTAATTAAACTAAGAGCTAACTATGATTGAGTTGTAAACAAATAAGAGAAGGATCTAAGGTTGTGATTTCCCCTATTGATGGAATCTCTTCCTGTTATGTGTCATATATATTTGCCTAATCTTCTCTATCGATCATGAGCACTTTTACTCCCATAAATCTCTCCTAATTAATTACAACAATTTACTAGACGCACTCTCCCGAGTTACACTAGCTGGCTTTTATTACAGCTCATGTAGATCACACCCAAGGTTTCGTTATCCCTAATCCCACCTTTAAACCCTCGGTTATTGATTCCTCATATACTTTGGGAGTGGTGTTGTTCAACAACTACCTAAATATGCACTCTCTCCCGAGTAATACATACTAAATAGGCACAACTAATTGAGGATCCTATCAATTAACTACAACAGAAACGTAGTTGAACAAATAGAGATTAAACTGGGCAAACTATATTAACACAACAAGAAGTTCGTCCTTCAACAGGTTCCATCAAAACCTTAGACTAAATAATTTAGCTAATCATAATTGTTTTCATAATAACAACAGAAAAATTCATCATGAATGATAAAAACAAAAGGAAGAAAGGTAGAACTCGATGCCGAATTTTCTTCCTTGCCTCTTGCCTCTTCTTTCCTTGAACAAAACTATAAAAACCTTGATATCCTCTTTTTGGGCGAGCTGGACCTCTTATTGGTTAAGTGAAATTGCCCCCAAACTTCCAAGTTTACCCCTAAAATTACCTAGTTTCGGAGTGACTAGCGCGACCACGCTCGAACCGCGCATGGGCCGCGCTAATTGCGTTTTACACTGTTGCTGATTCCTGGACTAGCGTGGCCACGCTAAGACTGTGCTTGGGCCGCACTAATCGACTTCAACACTGCCCAGTTTCTTCTGCTTTAGCATTGTCGCGCTAAGGGCGCACTTGGCCCACGTTAGAGTGGATAAGCTATTTATCTCTTCTATTCTTTCTTCTTTCACACGCACTCAACTCCAAGGGGCTTTCCTTGCTTTAATTTATCTCCAAACACTTTCCTATGTCCTCATAATCACGACTTGCTCCTACAAAACATAAAATTCATAGTTAGAGCCATTTTTTCGTCATTTAACCTTCCTAGAACAGTGAAGCATAGTAAAGTTAGGGCATAAATGATTGCTAAACTACATGAATCTAGCCTATTATCAACACCATATTTAAATCATTGCTTGTCCCCGAGCATTCCACCATACTCTATAGAGGTTCCTTCACTAATCACCTCCCTAACGTGTTACACCAAGAACATATCACAAAAGTTGCGCCGAGTAGTGTAACATCTTTGCCTCAAGAGTTGACTCTCACGTGCCGTGCAATATTCATACTTACTCAACTTACTCCATACAAAGATCAAGACTTACCTTTCCTTAATGAATCAAGTGCCCTTACATCACACAAGAGAGTAGTTCCACAAGTAATAACATTAAGAACAATTAGGAACTCAGATAAACAAAATTCACTCACTCTCATAAAGAACATTCATATGCCACAAAGATGCACCATAGGCTTGCCCGTAGTGTACTACTCTACTAATCGAGATCATTCAGTCTAATATCAATTAGGACTTGATTTGGTTGTAATTTAGGCTAAGGGACGTGTAGGATACATTTGGATATAGTGACTAACCTCCCTAAGCACTTTAATATAATTACTTTCACTTTCAGCACCGTACTATGTCAGACCAGACATTCTACCACACTTCTATTTATAATACCCCAAACTACTTTAGCTCCAGTTGTTTCAAATCACCACTTATCAAGGACTTTATTTATTTATTCTTTTCTCTTTTTTATTTTTATTTTTTTTCATTTAAGTGGCGCTTATCATTATTTTTTTTCTTTTTCAAAACACTGCACCTTTCTCCCTATTTCGTTGGTTCCACTCAAAATCCAAACCAGCCACCCCACACTTAAACTTTTACATATTTCATAACAACTCAAGTGCTCATGGGAGGTAAAGAGGTTCAAATAAATGGTCCATTCAAACAATTGGGTAAGACTTGTAATGTGGTTGCCAAAGAATAGGCTTATAAGCTCAACGGGGTTGACTACGATATATCACATTTAGGTGGGTATACTTTATATATCTGGCTTAACAAGGAAATACCTATATCACTTCTGAGACTGAATAAAGCTACTATTTCGCTTTGCAAACACACAGGGCAAGTTCTAGGCATCAAATGCAGAGCATAGAATACAATACAACTCTCACACACATGGCACATGACTCACTCCAAATTGGCTTATCAAAACACTCTCGTTTGAGTACTCAAGTCAGTTACAAACATACAATTTAAGGAATTCTAACAAGAATCAACAACTGAGACTAAACGTCACACTCTAGTGTCTACTGTGTTCAGGTGTAACAACGCTAAGGGATTCTCTTCCTATCTCAGCTCATGGCCCATAAGTACCAACTAAAAACTAACTACACCCGGTTCAAGCAAAACCCTTGGAAAAGAACCGTGGTCCAAAGAAAAACCAAGGGGGAGTTACTACACTACCTAGAGCAGAAAATCTTTTTGGTATTTTCTTTAGACTTACTTCCCTCAAGAAAACTGTCTAGGAGATCCGTTGTCAAGAAGTGTCCAACATATTTCTGGTTTTTTTTCTAATGGTCGACTTAGACCCTCAAGAACCCCGTCGAATGAGATCCATCATCGGGACAAGTCGACTCATATAATTAAATTGCTACTTAAAACCAAAAAACAAAAGAAAAAAAAACCCAAAAGAAAATAAAAGAAAACATATAACAATTATGTTCCTACGTATATACGCATACAATGAAGTAACCCCCACCCCACACTTAAAAGGAAGACATGTCCTCATGGCATTCAAAATAAATCAATGTGAGGTAAAGGAACTTCCCTGCTGGATCAATATTGATCGGAGACCGTCCCCGGGTCCAGATGACATGCACGACCTAGAGCTTGCAGCCAGCCCATGATTTTCTTCTTTGATTTAACCTGCTGGGTAGCCACCACATCAACACACGTTCCTAAGTCAGTGACCGAGGTACGCACCCCTCCCAGCCCCTGCTCCAGATTGTCCAACCTCTAACTCCGACCGACCCCATACGGTCCTGCTACGTCGGTAACGTGCTCATGAGCGGGCAATTCATCTCCCACTTCTACCTGCTTTTCCTCCTCCTCCTCCTCAGGGCCATCCTCCCTATTAGCACCACCAGCCTCAGCAGGATACTTCCCAGTAATTACCTTGTCTGCTCAAAAGGCAGCCTCTTTCTGCACTTTGCCATCTATCCTCAAATTTTTCGGCACCTGAGCTGCACGGCATAATCTAGTAACAAGGGAGGGGAAGAAAAATCCATATCTCTTGATGGGACAACGAGTGAACATATCCTCATGAATGAGCTTGGCCACGTCAAAGTCGTGGCCATTCATGAAACACCAGATCAAACAAGCACGAGGAGCATTCACTTCTGTGGTGTTGTGGGACGAGATCAGGCAGTTGTTGATGAGATATAACCAGCACTTCCCTTCAAAGGTTAGTGCGGACGACTTGAATTTCTACCCATATTGCATCCATACAATCTCTTTGCCAGGTGCACAAATAGTTTGAAATAACGTCTCCCCCTGAGTGTAGCATCTACTATACGCCTCATAGAAGTCTTCCATCTCCGCCAAAGGACCTGGCAGCCTGTAGGCTCTCCTAATAGCTTCCACAGAGGCGTCAACCAGCCTCTTTAGCACGGTGACCACATCATTCCTATGCTACAAAATGTTTGCATAAAATTCTCTCACCACCAACGCATTGGCTTCGTTCGACTCTTCAAAGAAAATATCCAACCTACGCAGGAGCAGCTCATTATAATGTTTGGACAGTCGTTCTAGAGGGACGCTATGTCCATGCTCTGTTCTGGTATTGGTTTCTTTCATTCCTTATCAGAAAACTGTGCCTGAGCTGCAGCGGAGACGAACTTGTTACTATCATTAGAACGAGCATCAGTTGACGCTCGTGCTTTAGATGATTCCGCTTGTCCGCTGGAGGAAGGACCGGTGGCGTGGCGCTTTCTGGGGGGTTCCATATTACCTACAATAAGGAACATCATTAGCGCAGTATAAACAAGGTGACCCAAGTGTGGTTACTCAGACTTCACCCTTACAATTGGTCTCAATTATCATTGGCACTCACTGTGGCATTTTAACAAACACGTTGTGGGCATCATTCGCCGAAGCCCCCAATGAACCATGTTATAACCCATTTTCTACCACAATTGCACCAACTTCATCCAATTGCGTTAAGAGTTACAACGACATAGATGCCACCACCCACAAGAAACTAAGTATACACTACAAATTACTTCTAAAAAAATAAGAAAAATTACTACCTAAACAAGAATTCAAAAGAAAAACTAACAAAAATAGGGGGAAAAAAAATCTTACCTAGGGTTGGAGAAGAGTGTGAGAATTGAAGAAGAGTGGTGAGGGATTAGCTTGAACCTCGGGAAGGTTGGGGCTGTGGTTATTTCTTTGGAGGGAGGGGGGGTTGAATGAGATTTTGAGAGAGTAGTGAGGGAGAGGAAGAGTTGTAGTGGGAATAGGAGAAGGGGGGTTAGGGTTGGGGGAACAAGAAATAAATGAAAAAAGAAAATCAAAATAAAAAAAATAAAAAATTAAACTAACTAACACAAAACCTGTCCGGCGACCTAACAAGCGCGGTCCTAGCGCGGTTTGGGCGTGGCCGCGCTTGTTGCGACAATACGAGGCAGTAACCTGCGGATTAGCGCGGCCCTGAGCGCGGTTAAAGCGCAGACGCGCTTGTAGCGTCGAGACGAGGCAGAATGAAACCCAATCAGCGCGGCCCTTAGCGCGGTCGTAGTGTGGCCGCGCTACCTGGAGGTAGAACACTTACTGTTTTGCGCAACCTGAGCGCGGGCATAGCGCGACCGTGCACCTGGCATCGACTTCTTTTTTCCCTTATTTTTTTTTACCTTTTTCCTCACATTTGCATGACTTATCATTCGCCTGAGCTCACCTGTATGTGTTATTATTTACAAACAGTCAAATATAGTTTTAACTACTCTACATTCACTACGCCTTGGGTTGCCTCCGAACCAGCGCCTTAGTTAATGTCGTGGCATGACAATTACAACAAGTCAATTGGTTGCCTCCCATGCAGTACCTGATTTAACGTCGCGACACGATGCAAATGAGCGCATTTAGGGCTATCTCGACCTCTGAGGTTCAATCAGATGTATCACTGACACTTCCTTGGTTTTATCCATGCCCACATACAGTTTCAATCTACGCCCGTTGACTCTAAATGTGAGGGAATCTTTTTCTGAAGCAATCTCTATGGCACCTGAAGGGAGCACTTCGACCACACGAAATGGCCCAGACCATCGTGACTTGAGTTTACCCGAAAATAGCCTTAATCTTGAATTATAAAGTAACACCATATCTCCGGGTTTGAAGTTTCGCTCAACAATGTTCTTATCATGCAACCTCTTCATTCTCTCTTTGTATAACCTCATGCTCTCGAAAGCAAGATATCGGAACTCATCTAGCTCATGCAATTCTGTGACTCTATTTGTGCCCGCAACCTCAATGTCCATATTTAGATGTTTCAATGCCCACCAAGCTCTATGTTCTAGTTCCACTGGCAAGTGACAGGCCTTCCCGAATACCAACTTGTATGGTGACATACCAATTGGTGTTTGGAAGCGGTTCTGTAGGCCCAGAGTTCATCATCTAGCTTTTTCGCCCAATCAGTTCTTGTGGCAGTCACAGTTTTATTCATCACACTCTTTATTTCTTTATTCAACACTTCGACCTGTCCACTGGTTTGAGGATGGTATGGGGTTTCCACCTTGTGGAGCACATCGTACTTTGCTAGCAATTTATCGAAGGATCGATTACAGAAGTGAGTGCCTCCGTCACTGATAATGGCTCTCGGGATCTCGAAACGGGTGAATATATTCTTCTTCAAACACCATCCTTGCACCATTGGTGGGGAGAGCTGTAGCTTCCACCCATTTGGACACATAATCTACAACAACAAGTATGTACTTATTGTCATAGGAGCTGACGAAGGGGACCATGAAGTCTATCCTCCACACATCGAACACTTCAACCTCTTAAATTGGGTTCATAGGCATCTCATGGTGACGTGAGATGTTCCCGGTTTTCTCACATTCATCACAACCCTTCACCCATTGATGTGCATCCTTAAACACGGTTGGCCAGTAGAACCCAGCTTCTAGAACTTTTGCTGCCGTTCTGACTCCTCCAAAATGTCCGCCATATGCCGATGCGTGACATGCCTGCAAAATAGGAGATTGATCTATATCGGGGACACACCTCCGGATCATATTGTCAATAAAAATTCTAAATAGATAAGGTTCATCCCAGTAATACATGCGGCAGTCACGGTAAAACTTTTTCTTTTGCACAGAGGAAAGGTTATAGGGGACTATACCACTTGCCAAGTAATTTGCAATGTCTGCATACCATGGCACTTTCTCAAGGCTTGTAGCGAGTAGCTGCTCTTCTGGAAAGGTTTCCAGGATATCCTTTGCCTCAACTGAGTTTTCAGCTCCTTCAAGTCGCGATAGATGATCAACGACTTGGTTTTTTCCGTGCCCTTACGGTCACGAATCTCCAGGTCGAACTCTTGCAGTAGCAGCACCCAACGAATCATGCGCGGTTTGTATTCCTTCTTTTTAATTAGGTTCCTGAGAGCAACATGATCAGTATATATAATTACCTTAGAGCCAATCAAGTATGATCTGAACTTGTCGAATGCGAACACCATAGTCAGCATCTCCTTTTCAGTCACCGTGTAGTTCAGCTGGGCTCCACTCAATGTTCTACTTGCATATTAAATTGGGTGCATTATCTTGTCTTTCCCCTGTCCTAGCAGTTCTCCCACTGCATAGTCACTGGCGCCACACATGAGTTCGAACGGTTTCTCCCAGTCGGGGGCAACGATGATGGGTGTTGTGACTAGCCTCTTCTGCAGCTCCTCGAATGCTACCCTGCAATCATCAAAAATACGAAAGGAAATGATCTTTTTCTAACAACTTACACAGAGGGTTGGCAATTTTTGAGAAGTCTTTGATGAATCTCCGTAGAAACCGGCATGCCCGAGGAAGCTCCTAATTGCTTTGACCGATGTGGGAGGTCAAAGCTTTGCTACCACATCGACTTTGCTCGATCCACCTCGATTCCCTTGCTTGATACCAGGTGTCCCAAGATTATACCCTCTTGTACCATGAAATGGAACTTTTCCCAATTGAGTACAAGGTTAGTCTCGATACACCTTTTCAACACTCGGGTAAGATTTGTAAGGCACTCATCGAATGAGTTTCCCACCACTGATAAATCATCCATGAACACCTCCATTATATATTCGACCATGTCGGCGAATATCGCCATCATGCACCTTTGGAATGTGGCGGGTGCATTGCATATGCCAAAGGTCATCCTCCAGAAGGCAAAAATCCCATATGGACATGTGAATGAGGTCTTCTCTCTTTCCTCTAGTGCAATGGAGATTTGGTTGTACCCTGAGTACCCATACAGAAAACAGAAGTGGGACCTCCCTGCCAATCTGTCAAGCATCTGATCAATGAAGGGAAGTGGGAAGTGGTCTTTCCGGGTGGCCACATTCAATTTCCTATAGTCCATACAAATTCTCCAGCCTGTGACGATTCTTATAGAGATCAGCTCATTGTTATCATTTTTTACCACCGTCATAACACCCTTCGTAGGAACACATTGCACCGGGCTAACCCAGTTGATGTCAAAGATGGGGAAAATGATTCCCGCATCTAACCACTTAATAATCTCCTTCTTCACCACTTCCTTCATATTGGGGTTCAACCTTCTTTGATGTTCCATGGAAGGTTTGTAGCCCTCTTCCAGCAGAATTTTATACATACAATATACCGTATTGATCTCCTTAATGTCTGCCATGGTCCACCCAATGGCAGTCTTGCACTCTGTGAGTACCTGTAAAAGCTGTTGTGCCTGCACATCTAACAAACTAGATTAGATAATAACAGGCAATGTGGAGTTAGATCCTAGGAACGCATACCTGAGATGGGCGGGCAATGGTTTCAACTCCAGCTTTGGTGGTTCTTCTATGGATGGCTTGGCTGGAGGGGTTTCTCTTTTTTCTAAGTGCAGGGGCTCAAATTCAAGTGATCTCTTCCAAAAGCTTTTTCCCTCAAGAGCCAGCCCCCATTCTGCCAATTGTTCCCCATTCACCTCATCTAAATTCATAAGACATGCAGCAAGAGGATCCTCAATAGTCAATGTCTCATCATCCTCTTCCAGGATTACATCCACGACATCAATAAGAGAACAATTGGCGAATTCACTTGGTCGCCTCATAAATTTCTGCACGTTGAATGTTATCTCTTCATCGTTCAACCTCATCTTGAGCTCCCCAGTTTCACAATCAATGAGAGCTCACCCTGTGGATAAGAACGGCCTTCCCAAAATTATGGAAATTTCTTCATCCACCCTACGGTCAATTACAAAATCTGCAGGGAACATAAATTTCCCTACCTACACCAACACATCATGCAGAATACCTGAGGGCCTTTTCATAGTTCTATCGACCAGTTGCAACAACATAGACGTCGGTCTAGATCTTCCAATCCCCAACCTCTTATAGATAGCCAGGGGAATAAGATTAATGCTGGCCCCCAAAGCACAGAGTGCCTTGGTAAAGGCAAAGTTACCAATGGTGCAGGGAATTGTGAAACTCCCTGGATCAGACAACTTTTTAGCAACTGGTCTAGTTACAACAACACTGCAGGTCTGAGTTAGAGTTACTGTGGCCAAGTCTTGGAAGTCGAATTTCTGGGACATCAAGTCCTTCATCATTTTTGCATAACCAGGCATCTCCTTCAAAGCATCAATCAATGGAATATTTACCTGAATTTGTTTAAATATCTCCAAGAACTTCTTATATTTCTCATCTTTCTGGTAATTGGCCAACCTCTGTGGGAATGGTGTTGGAGGTATCTTCTTCCCAGTTATTTGGGTTTCTCTTTGTCATACACTACCTATACTACCGGTTCCTGGGCTATCTCAGCTTCTTTCTCAGCCTTAATTTGTGTGTTGGTTTCGTCCTGGGCAGGCTGCACTGTCACCTCTGTCAGCTTTTCTGAATCATCTAGCTTAATGGGAACTAGTACAAGTGTCTCAGTCTGTCTGCTTTCTCGATCCCTATCTTGCTACAAGTCTAGGTCTCTGCGGTTACGTAGACTCACGGCCATCAGTTGTTTTGGGCCCTGATCTTTTGGATTTACTTGAGTGTCTGCAGGTAATGTCCCATGAGGACGATTATTCAATGACATCGAAATCTGACCCAATTGCACTTCAATGTTCTTTATGGCTGACTCATGTGCATCTACTCTTTCATTCATTTTTTCATTTGACCCAATAACCTGCAGCATCATTGCCTCGAGTTTAGCAAACCAATCTTCCTGTCTCCCACCATGTTGCTGATGAGGAGGAGGATAACCCTGATGCTAATTTTGGTTATTGTACCCATGTGGCATGGCTCCCATATTTCCATTATTGTGCTGCGGCTGGACTAGCCTGTATGGCTGATTCTGCTGGCCCCAATTCTGACCACCCTGTCTTTGGCCAGCATAATTAGACACATAATTCATGTTCTCAGGGTAGTGATGGTGATCGATTTCAGCATTCCACTGGCTACCAATTGGGTGACTAATTCAAGATGTGCATAAGCCCTCATTGGTTGTATCTACAATGTGCACGTGCTTCTTCTGCCCTGACTCTTTCACCTTTTTGGTGAGTATGCTCATTTGTGTCATTAGGGTGGCCATATGTTCAACAAGAGTGTTGGCTGGATCTAAGGCCACTGAGTGAACTACTGGAGTGATGGGTGCATTCCTGGTTGTCCACCCCGAATTCTGTGCCATCTTGTCAAGCAGGATCTGGCTTTCTCTCCATGATTTGTTCAAGAATGCTCCACCAGCTGAAGCATCACATTAGCCTTCCAGACCCATGTAAAACCGCTGCCCCAACATCTGCTCTGGAATACCGTGGTGCGGACATATAACCAACATTCCTTTGAATCGTTCCCATGTTTCTTGCAATGTTTCCGTTGGTTTCTGTCTGAAGCTCAAAATTTCATCAATTTGCTGAGCAGTCCTGTTGGGTGGATGAAAATTGTTCATAAATTGCTTGACTAACTCCTCCCATGTAGTGATGGAATTGATAGGGAGTGAATTTAGCCAAGTCTGGGTTGCTCATGTCACTGAGAATGGAAACAACAGCAGCTTTATTTCTTCCTGAGTCACGTTGGGCTGCCTTTGAGTTTTGCAGATTGACAGGAAATTCTTCAAGTGCTGTTGAGTATCTTCAATGTATGACCCTGAAAATAGTCCCTTGTTTTGAAACAAGTGCATCATGTTGTTTGTGATTTGAAAAGATTTAGCCTGTATCTGCGGGACTACTATCGCTGTGGCCAAATTCTCAGCATTGGGTTGTGCCCAGTCATATAGAGCAGCCTCTGGCACAGAAGGCTCCACTACCTGCGCAGCTGGGTCTACCATGTTATCCCCATTATTGTTTCTGTTGTTCAACAGCTCTGCCTTGTCTGGTTCAGGTTGTTCAGTTGATTTTTGTTGTTTGCTTTTCCGGTTGGCCCGATTCAAGGCCTTGAAAACTTTCCCAGGATCTGATAATGCTTCAACTAATTCACCAGTTCTCGATGAGTTTCTAGGCATGCACCTGTACAACCAAGTTAGCAAACGTTAAAATTTCAATGTATGGATTGAAAAGGAAGAAAATTGACTATACTAGGAATTTTTTTTGCATTTCTTTCAACTGTAATTGATAACACCATTAAGTCCTCGAAAATGGTGCCAAAATTTGATCACACTCAACTATGACTTATAAAAAGGACAACGTGGTTGTTTCAAATATAATCCGGGTATTTAGCCCAGAGTGGAATCCCACAGGGAATTAACCTATCAATTACTTTTGCCAGACTCACTGAATTCTCCGTAATCAACTTCCCAGATGTTTTGAATAACAATTGGTGATATTTCTACTAACTATGGTTGAATAAGATTAATTAAACTAAGAGCTAACTATGACTGAGTTGTAAACAAATAAGAGAAGGATCTAAGGTTGTGATTTCCCCTATTGATGGAATCCCTTCCTATTATGTTTCATATAGATTTTCCTAATCTTCTATATCGATCATGAGCACTCTTACTACCGTAAATCTCTCCCGAGTAATTACGACAATTTACTAGACGCACTCTCCCGAGTTACGCTAGTTGGCTTTTATTACAGCTCATGTAGATCGCACCCAAGGTTTCGTTATCCCTAATCCCACCTTTAAACCCTCGGTTATTGATTCCTCATATACTTTGGGAGTGGTGTTGTTCAACAACTACCTAAATATACACTCTCTCCCGAGTAATACATATTAAATAGGCACAGCTAATTGAGGATCCTATCAATTAACTACAACAGAAACATGGTTGAACAAATAGAGATTAAACTGGGAAAACTATATTAACACAACAAGAAGTTCATCCTTCAACAGGTTCCATCAAAATCTTAGACTAAATAATTTAGCTACTCATAATTGTTTTCATAATAACAACAGAAAAATTCATCATGAATGATAAAAACAAAAGGAAGAAAGGTAGAACTCGATACCGAATTTTCCTCCTTGCCTCTTGCATCTTCTTGACTTGAACAAAACTATAAAGACCTTTCCTCTTTTCGGGCGAGCTGGACCTCTTATAGGTTAAGTGAAATTGCCTCCAAACTTCCAAGTTGACCCCTAAAATTACCTAGTTTCGGAGTGACTAGCACGACCACGTTCGAACCGCGCATGGGCCGCGCTTATTGCGTTTTACACTGTTGCTGATTCCTGGACTAGCGCGGCCGCGCTAATTGACTTCAACACTGCCTAGGTTCTTCTGCTCTAGCGTGGCCGCGATTCGCCCACTCTTTGGCCGCGCTTGGCCCACGCTAGAGTGGATCGGCTATTTATCTCTTCTATTCTTTCTTCTTTCACACGCACTCAACTCTGTAGGTCTTTCCTTGCTTTAATTTATCTCCAAACACTGTCCTATGTCCTCATAATCACGACTTGCTCCTGCAAAACATAAAATTCACACTTAGAGCCATTTTTTTGTCATTTAACCTTCCTAGAACAGTGAAACATAGTAAAGTTAGGGCATAAATGATTGCTAAACTACATGAATCTATCCTATTATCACCTACTATTGGTATTGAAATAATTTGACAACATTTCCAGTTTCCAACACTATTGGTACTGCTACAAGATGTAGTATTCAATCAAACATAATGTTGCTGCTACAACTTTCAACATATTCAACAAAGAATCCGCAACACTACATTGAAGTAATATTCCATCAAATATAATGTTGCTGCAACAACTTTCAACATATTCAACAAAGAATTTGCAACAAGCATAATCAAACACTACATTGAACAAAGAATTTGCAACTAATATTCACCATAATGTTGCTGCTACAACTTTCCAGTTTCCAACACTACAAACATCAACATAATGTTGCTGCTAAGCCACAAAATCTGCAACTAATATTCACATATTTAAGTAGTCAAGAATGGTACCAATTCAATAGAAACAAACAGTTCAAATTTAAGTAGTAGCAATTCTTCAACAGCAGTTGTCCAATTCTTCAAACACAACAATTTTCAATTGTTTGAAAGAGTAGGGATGACATCGATAGAATGAAACACATTAATAACAATACAAAGTAGTATCAATTTCACATTAAGATTAACAAGTCCAAACATAGTACTAATAGTTCAAATTCAATTTAACAAGAAAACAACTACTCAATCCTTATAGGCTTCACCAAATTACACTTCAAACAATGCTCAACATGCCTATTAAGGACTTAGTACCAATTTCTTGTGCATTGTAACATAAAATAAGATGACAATGACTACATCTTACTTTCCACCATCCATTATCACCTTCTTCAATCCTTTCAAAGTGACTCCAAACATGTGAGATAGTTTTAGGACCACAAGGTCGAGGCATGGTTACACCTATTAAACATAAAAAGAAAAAATATTAAGTCAAGTAATATTTTTAAACATACTATGTGTTACATAGGTTGAATAATTAACTTACCAAAGTTTTAACTCATAATATCTAAGATTCTACAGATCATCATCGCAAGGTTCGTTTCCAAGTTTGGCAAATCTATGAGAATATATATTAACAAGTCAAACAACAAAAATATTAAATAAACTATTTACAAAAATAATATACAATCAAACAAATTAAAATATTGCTACCTTGTTCTAGTTGCTCGAGAATATCTATATCTTCCTCAACACTTACAGGTAATGGCTCACTCCGAAGCCAATCTTGAAGGCACACTAGAACTTCCAGCAATTTAGGAGTCAATGAACTCCTAAATGAATCAAGAATACGCCCTCCAGTGCTAAATGCACATTCAGATGCAACACTTGAAATAGAAATAGATAACACATCCCGAGCCATCTCAACAAGAATGGGAATCTAGGTGAGTGTACTTTCCACCAAAGCAATATATCCAATTCTAATTTAGAATCTGAACCTCCAATCCTAGGTTTATGTCTTTTTAATTCTTCAAAGAAAGAACCAAAAGTTCCTCCGTCTTGGACACTAATAGTATTCGCTAAAAGCAATGAAGTAGAAGATTCCATCGTGTCCAATGAAGAGTTAGATAAACATGAAGAAGGACGACAACCTTTATCTTTTGAATGAGACTTTACATACTCATCAAACAATGAAGTCATGTATGTATGCACTTCCTTCGTGATAATTGGCTCTTTTGCTTCAAACCTCTTCACAAGTGCAAAACTAACATAATCAAACTTGTACCGAGGATCCAAAACACATGAAATGAAAATCATCTGGTTCATTTTTTTTTGGATCACCCCTATATTTATCAAATTTCTACTTCATCTTCTTTGTCATTGAACCCAAAAGAACATCTTCATTTAATATCAATTGTTTCAAGTAAACAACAACTTCACAAATTCAAGAAAATGATGATTTGATGTAACATAAAGTGAGCCAGATACCTATGAAGTAAGCTTATAAAAGATTTCAAGAAATTTTGTAAATTTCTTTATATCCTCTCAATCACTACTCAAAAGTGTACCTGCAGGACTTCCCTCCATAATATCAACAAACTCAAGATGATATGACAAGCCAATATCATGATCAACATATTCTAAAATTGCACTCTCATATTCGATAACCTTGTTCAACATCAAGTATGTAGAATTCCACCTTGTAGGAACATCCAAACATAAAGATTTACTAACTAGATTTCCTTCATTACAACATTCCTGAAACTTTTTCCACCTAGCAAGAGACTGCCTGCTATATGTCACTGCTTTCCTAATACGTTCAATAGACACAATTGATTCTTTTATACCATCCTGAACAACAAGATTCATAATATGAGCCATACACCTCACGTGAAGGTGCTTACCATTCATGGAGTTGGTCCCTCATTTAGTTAACTTCTTAGAAAGCTCCTTCACCGTCACATCATTTGAACTAGTATTATCAATTGTGACAGTAAAAATCTTTTGTAACCCCCACTCTTTCAAGCAACTAACAATACTATTTGCTATATCTTCACCCCTATGACTAGAAATTGGACAAAAGTTGATAATTCTTTTATGCATTTTTCATTCACTATCAATCCAATGAACATATTACACATATAATTTATTCGTTGTAAAGAAGTCAAAGTATCAGTGGTAAGGAAAACTCTCTGATCTTTAAAAAGTTTCACCAACTTACGTTTTTCCTCATTGAAAAGATCAAAACAGTCCCAAGTCACAGTTCTGCGTGAGGGAATTCGAAAAAAAGCTTGTACAACTTTCATAAAACCTTCCTTTTCAACTAAGCTGAAAGGAAGTTCATCAACGATCACCATACGACACTAAGCCTTCCTACATTGTTCTTGATCCAATTTCCAAGGAACAACATCTATATTACCCTTATTACCCCCCGAAACAGGTTGAAAGGCTAATTTTGATTGACTTTTTAAAACATCTAAAGGCATTTTTTTACAATTGGTCATATGCGTAAGCGGTGATTTCGTACCGTTATCTTTTGTTTCAGCAAAATATTCTCTTTTGCAATGTTTACAAACACCCTTTTGATTTTCTTCCGAATTAATAATTTGGTCAAAATGATCCCAGGCAGGAGACCTCTTTTTTCTTTGTTTCCTTACTGTCGATTAAACTGATTGAGATTGTGCTGTCGCATTTGAATTAGAAGCTCCACTTTCACCAATCACTTTATCAATTATGATATTTTCAGCCTGCATTTGTGTCATTGTGAGTTTGAATTTAAAAGAAATCAAGCAGCGAGGTAACAAAATCTTAAAAAATGAATCAGAAGAATCTAGACATAAGGCAACTGAAGATGAAAAATCTAGACATAAGGCAATTGAACAAAATACATATGATATCTTGTTATTTATAATGCACTTCAGTTCCTGGTTTACCCTACACCCACTTTCTCTGTGATTTTACAATTAATATTCTCAGAAGTTTTTTCATTCTTAAAGCTGATTCTACAATTTCCTAGTACAAGACTTAGTTGGAGCAGCATGGACAATTATCATATCATCACAACACCTTTGCATACCACTAGAAATGCTTAACGTGAAAGACCAACTTAAACTTGACTAGAAATTGTTAAATGAGTTCCATGTAGACAATGAGTATGAATAATTACTGGATTATTTGTTAACTACATTCAAGCAATTAGTGTGTTGCACTTTGGAATAGTTACCCAAAGTCTGATCTAATCTGAAATTTTGCACAAAACAGATAAAGGAACTCAATAGTCAACAGACTGGCCAAACCTAGGGCACAATAGGCAAAAACCCTTGAAAAAATCAGTATATTAGCGAGAAACACATAAAAATTCGAAAACCGCAAATACATTTTCCTTTTTGTTTAGCCATCTATTATCCAAAATCAATTGGCCTAGCTTATTTGGAGTCACTCGCATNGGGGGGGGGGGGGGGGGGTAAAACACCTATTCTCATAAGTTTTTTATTCTTAATGGTCAACTCAAAATTTCTTATTAAGGATAAAGGAACTTGAACAAATTAATTTCCTACTAGTTGTGATGGAAAATCAAAACAGAGCATGTGCTTCTCTGTCATTCACTTAATAAACGATTGAATCAACTGAAGATGAAGATGAAGATGAAGAAACTAAAAACTTACACGAAGAATGATGATAAAGCTGAAGAATGCGGCTGAGAAATGTTGTGAACTGTGAAGCAACTGAAGAGTGAAGAGTCTGAACTCTGAAGAATGCGGTTGAGGCTGAGAAAGAATAGTAAAGAATGAAGCCCTAGCATATCTGCATATGTATATACTTAAGGGTAAAGTAGTAATTTCGTTAATTCTTATTGGGCTATCGGTACCCATTAACAAAATCTTCAAACCGAGGCCGAATCGATAATCCAATAGTGAAAAAATTCTAAACCTTTACCGAACCGTTAACCCAATAACCCAATACCGATAACACAATAAATAATTAACGGTTCAGGTTATCGATTTTACCCGATATATGCCCAGCCCTAGTGTCGTAGAAATAATGGAGTCAACATTCACAGGGTGCACGCCCGTCACCTAGCATGTGTGTCACCTCAATACCAATCACATAACACCTAATTCAGGGTTTCATACCCTCAACACTAAGTTTAGAAGAGTTACTTACCTCTAACAAGCAAATTCTAGTATCGAGCAAGCCAAGCGATGCTCCAAGAATTCCATCTCGCGCGTTCCGATCTCTGAACGACTCGAAACTAATAAAAACTAACTCAAATACATCAAACAATGCTAAAGGAACCAATCCCAATCGAAAAAAGTCGAATCTTTAATCAAAACTCCAAAATCGGCCAAAAAGCCCAACACGAGCCCGCACCTCGGAACCCGACAAAACTCACAAAATCCGTCAAACCATTCAATGACGAGTCCAAACATACTAGTTTCACTCAAATCCGACTCCGAATCGATGTTCAAAACTAAAAATTTCATATTATGAAACTTTAGGCGAAAACTCCCAATTTCCTCTTTAAAAATTCATCAACCAAAGGTAAAATCGAATATAGATTCACAAAATATAACCAAAACTGAGTAGAGAATACTTACTCCAATTCATATGCTGAAAATCGCCTCGAAAATTGCCCAATTCCGAGCTCCCCAACTCAAAATATGTTAAATGAACAAAACTCTCATTTTAAAATTGTTCTGCCCCGTTTCTTATGTCAAAAAATCTCAAAACTTACTTTTGATTCCTCCAATGGATTCCTTGTGAAATCTTAGTTAATTTAGGCTCTTGAATCGCTCCAATTGACCTTATATTGAAGGAGATATGTTGGTTTCAATATTTGGAAATAGTGCAAATTTTTAAATACGAAACCAGTGACAATTTCGTAATTAATCTGAAAAATCTGGCCACCAAATTCTTAGTAAAATGACCATAAATTCCTCATACGATGTTCAAATTTGACGATTCTTTTTTTTCTATGCCTCCATAATTACGATACAGATCTAATGCTTCAATAAGAACATAAATTGGAGCTCATTTTCTTAATGTAGTACTATTTATGCAGGAAGAAACGACGTCGAAACATACAAAAAAAAAAGGAACGTAACACAACTCAAACCTATTCGAAACACATCTGAGCCCCTCGGGATCCCGTCCGAACATACCAACAAGTCCCATAAAATAACACGGACCTAATCGAGGCCTCAAATCTCGCATAACAATATCAAAACGATGAATCACACCCCAAATCAAACTTAATGAACTTTTCCAAACCGTCAAATTCCAATTTTTGCCAATTAGTGCCGAATCTTTCTAGAAATATCTAGTTGTGAATCCGGGCATACGCCCAAGTCTAAAGTTACCATCCGGAACTAACAGAACCATCAAAACTCTATTCCGAGGTCAAATGCTAAAATGTCCAATTTGATCAACTCTTCCAACTTAAAGCTTCAATCATAAAGTTCATTCTTCCAAATCGATTCCGTACAACCTGAAAACCAAAACCGACGACTCACACAAGTCATATTACATCATGCGGAGCTACTCATACCCGTAAACTATTGAAGGAAGTGCAAATGCTCAAAACGATCGGTCGGGTCGTTACACCTCCCCCCCCACACACATCTCCCTCCCTCTCATATTATTTAATGTTTTTAGGGAGTAATTTTTTTAAATTGTTGAGTGTAGTTTTCAAATATTATACAAAAATTGGTGACCTATTTAAGTTGGAAAATAGTTCTAACATAATATAAAAATATATTATAGTTCTCATATTAGTGTATTACGTTATATCGTTCAATTAAAAAAATAATTTATATAAAATAAAATTTTAGTTGATTTTGAAGTCCTAACTATTAAATTATAATTTTTGCATTATTACAATAGGAAGGATAGGATAATTTGACATGATCTTGTGAATGCCAAAATATAAAGTCATAGTTTCTACATTATAACTTAAAGACGTAAAATCCCAATTTAATTCAATTGACATAACTCAAGAAAAACCTAAGGTTATTAAATCTACATAACTCAGTGAAGATAATATAATGATACGTGATATTTAAAAGAAACTTTTAGTATAATAGTCATGAACGTAAAAAAGAAAATAAACATAAATTTGCATTATCAAATAAGATCAAAATAAGATGGTGAAGTAGTAATGTGGAACTCGATCAACCAACAAATCGAAGTCACATTTTTTTTAATTATTTTGAAATCCTCATTATTCCAATCTTTTCCTCTATGATGTTTCGTTCCCCCTTACTTTACTATTATTATTTTATTTTTGTTCAATAATGAAAAATTAATATAAGATAAAATTTTAATTGATTTTGAAGTTCTAGATATTAGGATTTTCTATATAGTTAAAATAAGGAAAAATTTAATAAGCAACAATTTTAAAGTCCTAAATATTAGAAAATAATACAAAAGATTATTTTTAGGTCATGAGCAGCTCCGTTTCAGGTATTATGACTTGTAGGCGTGGACGAAATCGAGTTACGGAAAGTTTAGAGTCAAATTGGAAAGAAAATCCTCATTTCAGAAGCCTTAAGTTGGAGAAATTGATCAAGATTGGAATTTTGAGTAAACGACCTCAGAATCAGGATTTAAAGGTTCCTGCAGGTTCGTATGATGATTTCGGACTTGGGAGTATGTCCGGATCAGGTTTTGGATAACCCGAGAGCGTTTCAGCGTATATTGTGGAAGTCAGCATTTTGAAGAAAATTTCCTAAGTTTGGCTTGAAGCGCATTTCAGTGATATTGATGTCGTTTGAGATTTCGATCCTGGGAATAGCTCCGTATGGTGATTCTGGAGTCGGGAGCGCGATCGAAAGTGAATTCAGATGTCCATAGGTTATTTTGAAGTCGTTTGGCTAAAGATAGGAATTTGAAGGTTTTTGAGAAATCCGATCGGAAGTGGAAATTAGATATCGAGGTCAGAATGCAATTCCGGAAGTTGGAGAAGGTCCGTCATGTCAAATATGACTTGCGTGCAAAATTTTGGATCAATCGGACGTGATTTGATAGGTTTCGGCATATGATGTAGAAGTTGAAAATTTTAAAGTTCATAAAGTTTGAGTTTGAGTGCGATTCATGATTTTGGCATTGCTTCATGTGATTTAAGGCCTCGATCAAGTCCGTGAGATGTCATGGGACTGAGTCGTGTGATTGGACGGGGTCCCGGAGGCCTCGGGTGGATTCCGGGTGGTTAACAGATCAAATTTGAAGGTTGAAGAGGAGCTGGAGTTGCTGGTGTCTAGTGTGACCGCACCTGCGAGGATTTGGCCGCAGGTGCGGCTTGGCGCCGTAGGTGCAAGAGTGGGCTAGCTTGGCTGGGATCGCAGGTGCGATGGAATTTCCGCACCTGCGAAGAGGCATGCGGGCAATGGGTCGTAGGTGCGGATCCGGCTGGAGGAGAAGGAACCTGCAGGTGCGGGCTCTTGGGCGCACATGCGGAAGCGCATGTGCGAGGACTGGATCGCATGTGCAAAAATCGGCCTGGTCAGAATGTTTTAAAACAAGGATCTTGGTTCATTTTCTCATTTTTCTCATGGCTTAGGCAATTTTAGGAGAGCTTCAAGAGGAGAATTTCATCATCAATGTCAATGTAAGTTATTCCCACTCATCTCAAGTTAAATACAAGGTATATGCATGGATTAAAACATGAAAAATTGTGGGAAAAATTGGGAAATTTTGAAGAAAAACCTAGAAATGGTATTTTGGATTTCTGCCACGAATTTGAGCATAGAATTTAGAGTAAATTGTATATTTGAACTAGTAAAGCTATGGGTAGAATATATCTTCGAGAAATTTCGGATTCCGGGCACGTGGGCCCAAGGGAATTTTGGTTAATTCACTGAATAGAGTTGGGAAATTATACAATTTGAATTGTTGCAAATATTAGAGTACATTTTCATTGGTGTGTCATTGTTTGGATAGTTTTGGGACGTTGTGCATCCATTGGAGTCGTCGGAAGGGATTGGAAGCCGGTTATGGAACTTCGGAGCGAGGTAAGTCTCCTTTCTAACTTTGTAAGGGGGAATTGGCCCCCTAGGTGAACTAATTAAATATGTGCTGCTATCTGCGGGGGCTACGTACGCACGAGGTGACAGGAGTCCGTGCGTAGCTACTATTATGCCATGTCCGGATAGTCTAGGACCCACTAGCATGCCTTACGTGTTGTACATGTGATCCTGCCCATAATATTAGACTGTTAATGCTATTGAATCGGTAAATTATTTCATAAGAAGAATAAAGTGTACTTATTTTAATCATTTAGAAAGAGAATTGATTCCTCCGTGGATAATTGTATTCCTGATAAGGCTATATTATTGAATATTATTAAACTTGGAAAATGAGTCTCAAAACAAAGATTTAAATGCTATTTTTCGTGTTCATTTATGAAGAATTTCATCATTTTCTTGAGAAGCTATTTTCTTGATAAAAATGTGGATTTATTATGTGAATACGTGTACATATGATCACCTGAGTCGCATGTATGATTCGCGAGTAGGCTAGCCTTATTGTTATTATGTTGACCGCGTCGCATGATTGATTCGCGAGCGGGGAAAATAGATGCATCTATGGTTCGAGCCATTCGACCCTTCGGCAGTGCACAATTTATTATTGTTGGTCCGTGCCGTTCGACCCTCGGCATTTCTTGCGCATGATAATTGCTGCGTATTTCCTGTCATTTATACATGTTTATCGGCCTAAGAAAATTCTTAATTTCCAGTTAAAAAGAAGAAGAATTTATGTGAAAAATGTGAAATAAGTCTGATGTTCTCCTCCCTGATTATTATTTAAATTGTCAATTGAAATGACGAAGGTGTTAAAGTGTTAAATATAAGAAGAACTGATATTTCCATATCCCTGATATTTAAATAAATTGCCTATGACATTCATGATCAGTGTCTCACTTGATTATACTAGATTGACCTTTAGCAAGTGTCAAATCGACCTCTCGTCACTACCTCTCTGAGGTTAGGCGGGATACTTACTGAGTAGACATTGTTTTCGTACTTATGTTACACTTGCTGTGCATTTTTATTGCACAGGTACTTTCACAGCGATGTAGCTAGTTTGGAGACTTAGGCGAGCTGCATCATCCGTAGGCGATCCGCAGCTGACAGAGTCTCCCTCGTATTGTATTCATTTTGTTTTAAATTTCATTTTCCAATTTGTATCTCAGACAAGATTTGTAATGATTGTATAAATTCTTAGAAATTGCTCATGCACTTGTGACACCGGGTTCTGGGATGTGTTTGGGATATATTTGCTAAAATAGAATATTTAAACCATCGTATTTTCTTAACGGATTTTTGTTTAGTTATTACGTAATAAGTTAAAGGTAATGGTTTCAAAAAAAATGTTACAACATGAATTTATTTCAACTAATTAATGATGGGCTTGCCTGACGATGGTGTCCGGCGCCATCACGACCTTAATAGATTTTTGGGTCGTGACAACATGGTACCAGATCACTAGGTTCCCTTATGTCTCACAAGTCATGAGCAAGTCTAGTAGAGTCTTGCTGATCGGTACAGAGATGTTTGTACTTATCTTCGAGAGGCTACAGGGCTGTTAGGAGTACTTCCTTTCTTGATTCCTCATCGTGCGATTTGATTCCTTTAAGGCTTATGCCTATGTTTCATCCTACTTAATCTTATACGCTGCGACGCGCTTGCTATGAATCGGGAATTTGAGGAATTGAAATGGTGCTACGGATATGGTACAAGATGTTTTCCATGTGAAGTTGATTGAGGCTATTGTCGTGGCCCTGCGGAGGGATAATATGTTGTTTCAGCTCAGTAGCTGTGTTTATGAGAGCCTTGAGGTTATGCTCAGGTTGTGATTATGTATACTATTGGTTATCGCGCGATGTGAGTGTGATGGTGGAATACTACCCATATTTTGGGGGTGATGAATGGTTTGAAGGGAGGTCTTCTCAGGGCGTGATTTCTAGATTTCGGCATTTTAGTTCCGGCAGAGGAAAGGCATTTGGACTATAAATGGTCAGGTTTTGGATTGATAAAACAGTAAGACTTAGTGTTTTCAAGTAAGGTGGGATATTCAACTGTGATGTGAAATCGTCGTCATTGATCGTATCGAATGTGTTAAGTCCGTCGGTGCTATGGTTTCTTCGGTTGCATTGGGTCAGAGTATTGTGAAGTAGTACTGAGGAAGCGGTTGTTAGAGACCATGAGGCGCTGTGGTTAAGTACTGGATAAGTGTTGATAATGAAGGCAACTCGAGATAGATGATATTCGGAGATTTTGAAGTCATGGCGAACTGCTGGATTAAGAACTACAGAGAATGATATTGAATTGAGGCAGCAATTGGGCAGCATACAATGAAGGAAGATATGTGAAAAGTACTAGGCGGTGGTCCCATTTCTAAAAGGCCAGGTGTAAGGAACGATAGTCAGGTGTTGTTTAAAGGAATGAGTTTAGCAAGTGGGAGAGTGGCAGCGTAACACATGAGTTCAGTGGTAAGATAGCTGCCTACCTTGAGGGAAAGTTTGAGAGTTTTTGTGGATGGTGATTGGGCCCACGAGCTTAAGTTGAAGTGTGGGTCATTGCGGTAGAAGGTTGGATGCAGCAAAGAGGAGTTGTTAATATGAAGAAGGATGCAGTATAGCTTGGAATTAGAAGATCTTGTCGCGCTTTTAATGGATGTCCATGAGGAGCGGACAGACTAATAAAATTGGTAAATGAAGCAGGGCGTAGGATGGGGTATTGATGTCGCAGAGAGTGTGCATTTCAGCATCTTTGGAAGGTGTCCGTTGGTGATTTCCACATGTGGGTTATTTCCGGTGAATAGGTTAGCGGTGGTATGGTTGGCAAGTTTCTGCGAGGGATTCTAGTGGCTATTCGGTAGGAGGCAGAATGTGTGAATGATGCTAGAGAATTTGAGTATTTAGGGAGTGCTGACAAGAGAATTTGAAAGAATTGGACGGATTGGTTGAGCAAGATCATGTTAACAAAGGAGAAAGCATCTCAGCAAGGTCTAGAGTGGTGCAAGGAGTAGCTTCGGGATAAGTGGGGGAGTCCCACCATCTGCAGTTGGGTGGTAGGATTGTATTCTCATGGGGTTGCGGATTGTCGGTGTGTTGGCAAGTTATTAAAGCTAAGGGAAAGGAGTAAAATGGTAATTGTACATGTGATTTGATAAATGTGTGCAAAAGTTGGTCCTATCGAACCAGGGATAGGCTTTGAAAGATTCAAAATTTATGCTTAAGGCATAGGCGAGTTGTAAGGGTAGTGACTCAGTCACGTGTTTCATTGAAAAGGGTTCATGTGCTAGAAAAGCCTTGGAGTTGATTGTATTCGGGGCCAGTCAGAGTGGGTGACTCTCAATCGTGGTCCTAATAAGTTCGAAAGTTAAGAATGCGGCGTTTAAGGGTTTCAAGCAGCAGTATGATTAAGAATTGAGCTTTTGCAGCATAATTTCAGAGAGAGGGAAAATGGTTGGAGTGTTTTATGTTATTTTCAGCATGCAGGATAGTGTCGGGGGAGTGAGAGAAATAAACTCCGGGTTGTAGAAATATTATCAGGAGGGTATGAGATAGGTTGCGGGATTTAGGCAGCATGGTCTCGTGAATCAAGGTCACTCGGGATGAGTGAGGGTTGAGTTTGCTAAGCTAAGCAACATCACAAAGGCCACCTCGCCCATAATGCCATGAGGCCTAAACCGAATCACAATATGCGTTCGAAGAATCATGTAGCCCTCACAACCCATCGTAGTATAAGAGAGGAACATATAACATAAAAAAAGGCATGGATAACATACATTCCGCCTGGTGATACATGTGATAACAACAACACAAAAACAAACAAATCTGATCCGACGTAGGATACACATTCTCATTAGGCTCAAAAGCAAATCCCAAACCAATTTCTGATCATCCCCCAATGCGTAATTAACCCTCTAAAGGTCCGTATAAATCTTTCGTAAAACCTACTATCAATCATCCAGTCCTCAACATTTCTTCACAGCTCGCAATCAAGGAATATCCTGCCAACGAGAACATCCAGTATTTGTGTCAGGCCCCAAACCTGGGGGCGAGACTGGCACTCGGTACCTCACCTATCCTTGCGTACTAACTCGCGACTAAGGGACTATGAACATATAATGTTATACTTTGCCATGGGCCATATTGCAAGACAATTTGTGAACCTGACTAAGAAACAATATCAAGCTGGGCCGACAAAGTTGTCATAACTACTATAGCTAGCAAACCAACAAAATATACATACAAGGCTTACACGGCCAACATACTGCACTAACTAACAGGATATGTCTACAAGCCTCTACTAATGGATGTAGTGTGACCGGAACACGGCCCGACCTAGCCATACCATATATATACATATATACACAAGATATACATAAAACTCTAGATCCGAGAACTCCGAAGGATGTGGAGATTACCGATCAAGCTAAAATCGGGCAACACCTACTAGGGAGGTCTACCCGTCTATCTGTCTGAAACTGCATGCATGAAATGCAACGTCCCCCACAAAAAGGACGTTAGTACGAAATAATGTACCGAGTATGTAAGGCAACAAAATAACTGAAAGCTGGAACTGAACTGATAATATAATAACTGAAGGCAATTGGGAGTCAAAGATAATACAAAGATATGCTTTCCTGTTGATACTGACTCAACTCTCTCAATATAGTAAGTAAAATAGTTGTCCGGCCTTATAAGGCTCGGTATATATATAAGTACTCTGCCATAGTAGGCTCGCACATAGGCGATCGGCCATACTAGGCTCTGTATCTCGGCCATGCTGGGCTCGCTCATAGGCGCTCAGCCACAGTAGGCTCGGTATATAACTTACCATCTGATCAGAGGTTGCCCAATAGGGGCCTGCCCATCGATTATAGCTAGATGGTAGTGAAAATAATGTAATACTATATATATAGTCTCTCTGCTCTCTTGGCTGGAAGATGACAATACTCAATTGAATATGAAGTCCTGATAAGGGAGAATATTGTAACTTATGAGACTAGGAAATGTACATAAATTCAGGAATATGAATTTCTCTTTATGCCTCGTTATTGAACTTATGTAATTACGATATCATGCCAAAATGAAGAAAGGGCTTAGCCTTAACATACCTGAGTCAATTCTCTTGACAATTCCTTAAATACACGTTGATTGCGGCAAAACATGTAACAATGGATCAAAGTAGAGGAAAATCCATATGATATTCTTGAGAAAGATTATACCGTGCTCTCTTAGAATCGCAAACCTCACGCTTTATCGCATTATGAAGTTTCAAACGAATTACTTTGGAGGTTTCATCTGTATGAAAATGTCTTAGTAATTAAGATAAGTCTCTTATCTTTGAAGTTTCAATCACCTTAGCAAATATGCATATCCTTATTAAATGATATAGTTATCTTTGATGTTTGTGGGCCCCACTTGATAAAGATGACTTAGTAACATAATCCTCTAAGAGTTCCACCTTATTAGCTGAATCTAAGAGTCATGTTTATTTAGTCCTTGACTGCCACGTTAAATGTTTATTAGGCTTATCCAATCTTAATTTATTAATGACTAATTCCTTAATTAATTGTTAATATCTCACTAAAATCAATAATTACCCGATTATCCACATAATTAAGAATTATCTCAAATTACTTAAAATACTACTCACTTTTAACACACTTTATACACCGTACTATCATGGTCATGTGGTACCTTGTATGGTACTACTCCATAAATACTAAGTATTTTCGCTCAGGCCGTATTTTATCCCAAAATGTCAAACTTCGATGAAACTCATTTTCATTGATTTGCTTACCCTCTCACCTTCACGAATTTACTCATCACTTGTTTGAAATAACATAATGCTTATAATCTCCAATTTAATCTCATCCCGAAACTTACGTCAATTAACTTACGACAAAACTTTAACATACGAAAATGGTAGATGTAACATCTCATTTTCCGAGCTTCCATCAATTTACTTATGGCGTGCCTTCGTGTACGAAAATATGGGGTGTAACATCATTCTCCCCTTTGGAACATTCGTCCTTGAATGTTGACTGATGTACTTATCATTTTTCATAACTTATGTCTTCCGAATACTTTAGTACTCTCCTTGCCATCTAGGCAACTTTTCTGTGAATAAATCCAAAGGCCATGACATTCCCTCCTTTAGGCCTCTTTCTACAACACGGCCTGTAGTCAGAATTCTTCCAATCTCATAAACTTTGCTACATTTTATTATGTAGCCTGTACGACCCTGACCTCGTAAGTGCGCCTATGCGATCCTTCCCTCTTTTTTTTCCTCTAGTTTTTTTAGCCAATCTCTAAGTAGGTCATACTATACCATAATTCTTACTCCGATTTATCATTACTGAGGTCTGCTACCAAACTCCAGGTTATTCTTGTTGCTTATCCTATATGCATAAAGCTTAGTCTTTTAACGCGTCTTCATACTGCTCATCTTAAGACTGGTGGCCTAATATCATCTCATACTTTGTGAATGATCTACCACTGATAACTTAATACTTGTTAAGTAATACATTTCCGCTAGGGCTCACGTCTCATCTGGAACATCTGGAGTAATTAGACTGATCCACCTAGGGGCGATACTATACTCCCATAACCGTATTTTATAGCATCCCACTCACCTTATATGGGTATTTTAATCATGTACAATTCATGAAATCCTCTTCAAGTCATTACTCAATCAAAGGCCCAAATCTCATCCATTATCTATCACAATCACACCCTCATTCCACTCTAGATTCTATTAGTCATAGATTCCTTGAGTTCATTTCAGGCTATACTGAAATTTATATAACTTAGAGAAACCATTAGCTCTTTTTTTTCATGGGTTTCGAGGACTTATCCATTCTCGTTACCTTCTGACTCGCCCTTTCTCATCCTTACTCATGTCATAAAACCTCGTCGCTTTACTATACTTTGTCTTGTGACCTATACGTATCTATTTATACTATTCACAACCTTTCTTAAACTTTCTTGCACCACATATTTCTTTATGTTATTCTAGAATATCAAATGAGACATCACATCGTCTCTAACTCTTCTTTACTCTCTTGGCTAGATCTCTTGGTACCTAGAAACCATAAGCTGTAAGATATGCCACTAATCGCACCACTATTATTCCTAGATACTGAATCCCAGTGCTTCAAGCCCTCTATCTGAAGTATAGATTATTCACAACCTTCTGCACTTGAGTATCTCGTGCGTTGTTCACCTTTAACTTACTTCCCTAAAAATATTGCCTCACATTCTTCTCTCTTTCATATCCTCCCTTCCATATAGGTATAATTCACATCCCCAACTTGAAGCTCTATTATAATACTTGGACCTATGGTGTATACACAAATCGGTGAGAGCTTCATACTAACTTCTTATGAGGCCGACACTCTTCTTACTGGATTTATCGTAGAGCCGTTATAGAATATGGCTACTGTACTATCTCTCTTGTACCTCTGATATTTAAGAGTGATCCTGCAATGTTCTCAATCACGAGGTCTATAATTTTCTAGGTCCAATAATCAAATTTCTGATTTTGTTTTAGGTAAAACAACCTCTGAACTGTCTAATAGTTCTGTTAGTTACTATGCACAACCCCACGCCTAGTAAAGCCTTAGGTAATCAATCTCTTAAAAAAAATGAATACTGTTTTGATTGTGTTTACTGTCTAAAGGCTAACATGTTTTAAAATCAGTAGGCAAACTAATTAGGTCATTGCTATTGAGTTTATAAACAAGATGCATACTTCTGTGCATTGATATTCACTTAGATATCCTGTCGATTCTGTCTAATCAAACTACCTCTTGTTTGTGTTTGAGATGTGCTGCTTATGTGCATTATTGTAACGACCCGGCCGGTCGTTCCGAGAGTTTAGCCCCGTTTCCCCCGTTTCTGCTTCATTATATGTGGTTCAACTTCATTATGTTATGTTAGATTGGTTGGCTCGGGTTCAGAGCAATTTTTTTGGAGAGAAATGAGACACTTATTCTCTTAACTTGGCTTAATAGTTGACAAAGTCAATTGGGAGTTGACTTATTGGTAAAGGACCTTGTAATGTGGATTTTATGGCTCCGATAACTTCGTTAGAGGATTTGGGACTTAGGAGTGTGTTCGGAATGGAGTTTTGATGTCCAAAAGAATCACTTGTGTAGGTTGCGCTTTTTGGATCTGTAGGTTCTTGTAGCACTTGTGTATGAATTGTAATTGTTAAATTGAGTCCTTAATTGCTAATTTCATCCTTTCCTGCTTAAATTAGAATTTCTTGCTTTTGGATTCCTTTGTTGACTACTTGATCTTAATTGACTTAACTGATTATTTTACCTCTCCTATCATCATGCTATACTTTCTTCCTACACTGTCTAATTGACTACAATTAGTGTCATCTAGCCCTATAGTTGTTTAGCCGTAGTTGGAACGTCTGTTCTTGAGTGCCAAGCATGCCTGCGAGTCTTACATTGTGAATTATATGATTTTTCCCTTAAGTTCTACTTAGGTCTAGTTGATAAACATTTATGTTTTTGATATTCCCTTGATGTTGCCTATTACTAGGCCTTTGTTTAAACTGAGTTTTATTCCGTGAAGTTAACTGTTTAGGTGAGATTGGTTATAGCTGTTTCCCTTGCCGGGATGTTATGGTTTCTGTTACTGTTTATGATGTTAATGATATGGTTTGTATTCTTCACTCCCTTGCCGAGATATGATGGTTTCTATTACTGTTTATCCTGTTAATGATATTGTTTGTACTGTTGACTCCCTTGCCCGGATGTTGTGGTTTCTATTACTGGTTATGCTGTTAATGATAGTATTTGTATTGTTGACTCCCTTGCCGGGATGTGATGATTTATGGTTCATATTGTTGGTTTTTCCTTGCCAAACTGTTGTTCTTGATATTGTTTGGGTGAGGAAGAGTGTAAAGCACGAAGGGTGATGCCGTGTATTTATTTATTCATTTATTGTGAGGATGAGAGGTAGAAGCACGAATGGTGATGTCGTGCCATGTAATGATATTAAAGCACAAAGGATAATATCGTGCCATGTTATGATATTAAAGAACGAAGGATAATGCCGTGCCATGTTATGATATTAAAGCACGAAGGATAATGTCGTGCCAATGTTATTATATTAAAGCACGAAGGATAATACCGTGCCATATCTATTTATTTATTGTGAGGATGAGAGTAAAAGCACGAACTGTGATGCCGTGCACTTGTTTTGATGAGGATGAGAGTAAAGCACGAAGGGTGATGCCGTGCACTTGTTTTGGTGAGGATGAGAGTAAAAGCACGAAGGGTGATGCCATGCACTTGTCCTTGCATCTTATTCCATTGTTCTAAATTTGGATATTCCTACTGGTCTCTTACTGCATTTATTGGAAAGATTTGATATTCCTCCTATAGTGCATGGCAATTTCTGAGTTACGAACTGAGTTCCGGTGAATAAATCTTAAGGAGATTTTGATCAAGGAATTTTATTGAAAAGTATTGTTGAAGAAGATATGGTTTTGAAATGACTATATTTGAATGACTTTCACATCGACGGTATATTTGAAAAGCACTAGTCTTGCCTAAAATGATATTTGGAAGTCATTTATCGGGAAAGCATCTTTGGGAGGTTTCGTATTTTGAAAGAAACTATGTTTTATGTAATTCTCTGTATTAAGTATAGTTGTATCTACTTTTGGAAAAAGTATGTTTTCAAAGGAAACTCTTCCATACGAAAATGGTTTTATTTGCAA
The DNA here is from genome assembly GCA_005239505.1 of Nicotiana paniculata. Lineage (NCBI taxonomy): Eukaryota > Viridiplantae > Streptophyta > Magnoliopsida > Solanales > Solanaceae > Nicotiana > Nicotiana paniculata. The sequence continues at coordinate 55,726 of ML344515.1, read as the reverse complement.
AATTTTTTCATACGAACTGTTGTTTAAAGGTTTTCCACTAGTTTATGGATTTTAATGGCTAAGGCCCGGTGTGAACAAACCGATGTTGAGTTGAGTTATTGGTGTTTTGCGGTGGTATGCTGGTGCCTGAAGCAACTGCACCGTTCTCTCTGTGATCCTCAGGACCGTTGTTGTCATGTGCATTTACTGAGTTAGACATATTTTGACCTGAAATTGAAGATTCTTGGACAAGAAAAAGCGTAAAGAATAACTTGCGTTTTCAGGAAACCAGTACTAAAACAATCGCTATTATTTTCAACCCCACGGTGGGCGCCAAACTGTTTACCTTGAAAATGGTAATTACCATTATATTTGAATTTGTGGTTCTAAAAATACGTGATCTATTTTAATATCAATTGTTCAGGCAATAGATGCTAAGTGAGAAGTAGTAAAACGAGATATGGGCGAAGGAAGATGAGATTGTGCAAACCGAGCAGCTGGGAAATGGGGCCCTGGGCTCGGTTGAGATAGGCCTCGAGGTCGAGCTCGAGAGCTTGATAAGGGGCAGTCAAAAATGATTCAACAGTATCGAAGGCCTCAAATATGGCCTCTTTATGATCAATAATGAGTAATAAATAAAGAACAATCAATGAACACTATAAATGAAAGACAATAAATCAATGAAACAATTATAGAGAATGTTTTAGCTAGAGAGCATAAAATGTTCTTGTTCTTGTATATTGAGTATCACGTGTCCTACAAAGGGACAAGGGTTACCCTTATATATTAGGGGGAATCCCAACATAGTACATGTGTAATTATTACAAAAGAGAGATGGCTGGTACAACCATTTAATGCCATGGTACATGCCTGTACTATTTTGCGTACTTGGTCAACTTTAACCACGTGCCTTTTGGGGGTTTCCCGCTTTTCCACGATGGTCTTCGATCTACAGTGCTTCAGGGTCGAGAACCCTCGATGTTCCCCCTCGATGCCAAATCTTGAACCTTCGAGCCTTCTGAGCGCCGTAACGACCGTAAATTGGGTTCTCCGATTTTAGCCGTATACACTGAGCAAAGTTAAGCTTAAGGGACTGTATGCGCTAGTTGCACTAAGTGTCACCATCGCGAGTAAGGAATTTTGTTATCCTTGGTACAAAAGGATTACCGCAAGGCGATAAGGGCCATCGATGATATGAAAGGACGCCAAAGATGAAGAGGTAAAACATCTATAAGTAGGTCGTTGTAGCTCCAAATCTTAGTACTCCCCTAAAGGGGGGAATATGGAGTAATGTGTTATTAATTCAGAATTAAGTGGTTCTAGTAACTATGGAATGGTAAAGAAAGAATGTGATAAAAATGAAAAAGGGATTAGATTCCACTTATTCAAAGCCCACAGATATGCTACGATTCCAGAACATTATGGAAACATAACGTCAAGGAAAGGAAGTAAGGTTCCCTGCCCGAGATGTTATTGATAAATAAGGAGCCAGTGCGAGACGTAAGTTAAGACAAAAAAAATAACTCAAGAAAGATTACGCAAAATATTGATATGAGAATGGGCCAGCGAGTTGTTAGTAATGGATTCAGGAAAATCCTAGTTATGGCTAAATAGGAGGTTATAGACGAGTCAGCACACCGTGTAAGATAAACATAGTAAAACCCAATATAGTGAATTCAGTATCGCAGTAATGTCATTGTAATACTTGAGAAATATTCAGATAGGAGTTGGGGTAGTTAAAGGTATCGTATGAGTATTACGGAGATAAAACAGAGTGCCACTAGGAAGATAGTCAAAATATCAGTTCAGAAGCAACCCTACAAGCACAAGGGTGTGGAAATAAGTAACTACGGATAATTATAGGCGAGGAAGGACATCAAAAGATCCGTCGAATATACAATGTAATAAGATCACAACTTTACAATAGTTAGAGGATCCTCCCTAAATACTACAATGAAAGACTAGCTGAGGAAGTAAGCAAGAAGGCTTTAACCTAAGAAGGAAATTGTCTTATAACAATAGTCTCACAACAACATTGTATGCACTCCATAATAAAATGGCACCTACCGTGGCTAATGAACGGGAAAAAAAATTAGAAGTGATATTCAAGATCATATGAGTGGTATGGAATTCCAATGTGTGTGGGCACTACGGTAAGCTAAGTATGCACGCAACAAGGGGCAGAAAAACCAGGAAAAGAAATTTCTTACATAAAAAAAAGCTGAGAAGGAAAGAAAAGAATTATTCGATTAATGACCCAGAATACGTTATGAACACATTTAAGAGTTCGGAGTATTATCCATGCAGCATATATGTTGACAATCATACAGCTGCCGGAGAATCCAGTATAGGTTAAAATAAAGAATAGAGCCCAGGTCATAGACAAATGATTGAATTGTTAGAAGATTGTACCATGAATATTACATAGCGTCCATGAAGGACTAAAGTAATAATTACTACCATGAGCCGTAGATCGGAAGATGGCTTAAGCCTACATAAAGGCTGATCAGAGGGAAGAGGAGACCAAAAAGTTACATCAACCAAGTATGCTATTCTAAATGATGTAAATCAGAGAATGCAGAGATAGTTACCAATTTCTATTAAGAGCAGACATGATAATCATATGTGAGGCTATCTTATACCTTTTCATGATTCAACAGTTTAAACTAGGAATAGTTAAGTAAATGTAGACGAAATCCTAGAGCATGGTATCTAATATGCATATATATAAATGCAGGATGACTAAGACATAATTTCAGGTGCATAGGATTCCTAAAGCATGATTTTTAAAATGCACAAAGAGTTACAGAATGATTGGGTCATGTTTTGAATGCACAGGAGTATTAATTTTATCACCCTAGGAGCAGAATTTCTAAGTGGTAGGCATAAGCATAAATTAAGGACATGTTTTACGTAAAGCAATAAACATAAAAGCCTTAAAGATATGATATCTATGTTTGGCATGGTTTGAATGAACATGTTAGTCCTAAGCATGGATTCTAATGAAGATATAGGGAATGTAAAGCCTAAGGCATGATTTCTACCTAGTGGCATTTATAAGATCATATAGTTATCCCCCCCATTTCACTAGCCATCCCCCAGTAATCATTTACAATAATTATTACAGACCAGATGAATAAATTACATAAATAGATAAAGGAAAAGAAGAAGTTAAACTATAGGGAGCCTGAAAATAGGCCCAGATTTCCAGAACCTCAAGTGCCCAAATGTTTCATAGCCTTTCTCATATCCGGGTGTGTCAGAGTTCCCTAAGGACCTCAAGGGATCCCGGGAAGTGCTCACACCCAGATTTCATAACCATAATTGAGTAAGTGCAGTATGGAAGGGCCACCCCCAGTGCATCAGAGTTCAGAGGGATCTCACAGGAATCCCAAGGCAGTCATACACTGGAAGGGCAGAACCTAAGGTCCTAAGAGTAGAGTGAGAGTGCTTGACATAGTTTTGAAAAAGGGTTTAGTAGGAAAACAATATTTGAAAGAAGGGATTCAGTTGCAATAGTTTTATAAAATAGGAGAGTTGTTTAGCAGTAAAATAATTTTGATAAGTGGTGAAATCAAACGAATAACAGATCAAACATAAAGCCAAAAAGGTTCAGCAACACTCAAATAGAAACCCTTCACACAGGGATAATTGGGGACTGAGGACACATAATACACATATAATAAACATAAGTCTCTTGTAATTAAGGAGTAGCTAATAGTGTAAATAGTGAGACATGAATACAGGAATGCTAATTAGAATATAGTCACAGAATCAGAAGTGCTTAGGGGGTTCATGGGATTGGGAGATGACATAGTATAGGATTTCATAGCAGCAGTGAGGACATAGAAGCACTACAAATGATTGAGCATAGCATCAGGGCAACTTAGGGTAACAAATCAATAAGGCATACCAGAACTAGGCTACTAGTACACAAGCATCAAAACAGAATTGAGTCATATTGAATCAGATTACAGGTTTATAAGAACATGCTAATCCTAAAGAGTTAAGACATAATTAGCACACTAGATGAAGCAATGATTCAAAGAGGTCAATTACATGTTGAACAACAAAACAATAAATAGAAACAAATCAGGAACATGATAAACTAAAGCAGTAAAAGGAACATATTAGTTTTGGGAATTTAATTGAAAATCAGAACATACCAGTAAAGGGACAGTAAACACAAAGGTGAAGGGGCAGGAGAGCACAATAGTTAGCCTTGGCTTGCAGCCGGCTAACTCAGAATAATAGTAAATGACACAGAAAGAGAGCAGAAAGCTTTGAGTGTAAGATATAGAGTTTGAACTAATGTGTTCCTGTCTTTAGTGTAAATGAGAGATATAACATATATAGTAGTTTGAAACTAGGTAGGATAAGGTAACAATCAAAGTCAGTCAGTGATTGGGGAATCAGAATCAATCAACATAAGATCAATATAAGTACTCCCTTCAATTAAGGAGTTAACTTTGAACGGTAATAGACATGCAATAAATAAGGAAAGATACCATATGACTGGAATATAACACAATAAGGATATAATTTTGCACAGTACCAGTATAGAGCATGTAATTGAGGCTAGGTTCAGAGGATTCTAATTAAGGAAATAACATAAAAATTCATTTGACAGATAGTCAACCATAAAATAAGGCAACAAATAAGCTAAGGTCAGAAAATCAGCAGGGAAATCATCATAAGGGATTAGTGAAAGGTATCAATCACAGGGAACCAAGGGTTCAAATAGGAAATAGTAATGATTAGGGGGAATCAACACAAATTGCACAGAATAAACACATGATAAGCAAGGCAGAAGGCAAGAATTAGAACCCTAATAGACATGGTAAAGTAAAGATCATATAGAATCAGGGATTCAAACTGGAATATAGTACTGATAAACATAAACCTCTGAGAGTAAGCGAGGTAAGCACATAATAGTCAGAAATAGGCAGAATCAGAAACCATGGTAAGTTAAACAGGGTGAAAATCACAAAAATACTCAGATTAATCGAAGAAGATTCATGAGAATCAAACATGCAAAAAAGTTTGAACGAACGAACAATAGAGATAAACTCATAACCCAAAGATTAAACCAAGAAACTTAGGATTTTCAACATAATAAAATCAGATGAAGGAAAAATCTAAACAAATAGTTTAAACACAGTGAAAATCACAGAACAACACTAAAGTCAGAAGGAGAATCGTTTTTTGAAAAGGGGTTAAGAAACCCTAGTTTGAAGATGAAGAGATGCTTTAGGAAAATCGAAAAATCTTTAAGAAAATAGAAAAATAACTCGGAATATACCCAGATCTATTGCAGATCTAAGAAATCCAGGTTTAAAATTAGGGTTTCAGATAGAGAACCCACACGTTTTAGCCTGAGATGGGAGGATCTTACTAAGATGGCCATGGACGGCCTGAGAATGACATGAAAGCCATGGGAGGTGAGCACGGACCCCGGGGGTGGATGAATAACCAACCGGTCCCTTGAGGACCTCGGGGATGCAAGAATCGAGCCATAAAGAGAATTCATAGAGGTTAGGGGGTAGGGAACCGCCATTGTTACCGGCGAACCAGAGAATGGAGAGGGGATTAGGATTTGATGCAGGGAGGATTTGAGAGAGAAGGGGAAGGGGATGACGGCGGATAGAAGATGAGGAAAATAAGAGAAGTGAGGGTTTGGGAGGAGGGTCGCTTGGATTAATTAAGGAAAAGGTAATTCCGGACCGTTGATATTGAAGTGGGGTATCGGGTTGGGTAGGATAAATGTATTGGGCCTCGGTGTTTGGGATGTTTTAATCAGACTTGGGTCTGGTCTAATTAGGTTATAAATGAAACGGAAGTGGTTATTTGTTATATACCCCATGTAAATTAATTAAAACAATTTATAAAAAATAGTTGTTAATTATAAAAATGAATATCATGCGTAGAAATAATTAAGATGATTACTTAGTATTTTAAAAATACAAAATGATTAATTTCTGGATAAAAAATAGTATAAAATCGTATGATTGAGCTATAATTGCAAAGTTATTGCAATTATAGCCAAAAGGTGTAAATTTGGCTAATTATGAAATAATTTTGTCTTAATAGGACCAAAAGTAATTACTCAAACCAAGAAATTCTTTCGAAATTATTTGTAATGCAATTTTATAATTATTTGTTGGTAATAAAATGCTGGATAGATTAAGTCAAATATAGGGAAATTGTGGAAAAATATCAATTATTATTGATACATGATTTTGAAGCTATATATGCAAATTTAAAATATTTTTGAGGAAAAATTCGGTATCAACACAAGGTATAGGAACTTTCGCCGAGGACGAGGCAATTGATAGGTCGACTCTCTCTTCTATGGAGAAGAAGATCGCAAAGCTGACAACAGAGCCTGAAGAGACAAAGACTAGAGAACAAGAGAGAGATAAGCAATTAGATACCCTTCAAGTTCAGCTAGAAAAGAGAGACCAACAATTTAATATCCTTCAAGGTCAACTAGCCATCCTTCTTGCTAATGGTGCTTTCCCGATTCCCCGGTCTCGTGAGCCTTCCCCGGATGTTAATCCTTTGAACCATGCCGAAGATGAATGCTATAGCAGTGGAGATGTAGATGATATGTAAAAAACATTCATTGAATGATGTTTGAACTTTTAACTTGTGAAACGTTTTGGTATTGGGTATGATGTCTTGTTAATATAGTTTAGTGGAGATAGAGATGGTGATAATGTTTTGTTAATATAGTTTTGATAGTTGTTATTGGTTGAATGGCAGCAATGTAATGCTGCCATTATAGGTGATTGGTTTTTGACAGGTAGTGCAACTATAAAACAGTTGTTTGTTGCCAAAAAATACCCAGAAAACCGACTGACTTCGGTCGGAATGTTCATATTATTTACAAGAAAATCATATTTACCGACCAACTTTGGTCGGAATTTTTTATTTTAAATTTTAATTATTTAACTAATACCGACCTAAATCGATCGAAATTAAAAAATTTAAATAAAAATGAATAATTATATATTTCAATAATACCGACCAATTTCGGTCGCAATTTAATAATTTTTAAAAAAATTAATAATTAAAATTCTGACTGAATTCGGTCGTTAATTTAAAAACTATACCGACCGAATTCGATCGTTAAAATTAATTTGTGTCAGACAAATAGGTCAAACTGTGTTGATAGTTACCGACCGACTTCGGTCGGAAAATAGTGACTGAATGTTGTCGCTCCCCGTTTGTGACCATTATTTTACCGATTAATTGAATTGGTCAGAAATCGGTTGGTTTTTGTTGGATTTCGGCCGGTCTTTCGGATGCTTTTTGGCAGCTTTTTAGTAGTGCAAGCGATGATACTTAATAAAAAAAATATGAGGCAATTTCATACTAAATATGTATAATTTTTCCAAATATCTGTACCCCATACTTAAGCTTTTGCTCGCCCTCAAGTAACTTAATAACTCAGGACAAGGAAAGAAGATTTTCAAAACATGCTCAAGCAGCACGAGTACTTTCAATGGCTTATATCTGCTTAATGTATCGACCTGACCGGTGGTTTCGTGTTATCGGGCCCCGTTCCCCTAAATGAAAATTCCCATAGTGTCTTATTGTGATTTATGACTTGCAGGGGCGGGTGGTCCGTGATTCGGAAGTGTTTAGAGTGTTATAGGAACACTTGTTTCCTTAAGGTTGGCCTTTAAGGCCAACTTTGACTTCGGTCAACATCTTGGGTAAACGACCTCGGAATCGAGTTTCGTCGGTTCCGATAGCTTTGTATGATGATTTTGGACCTGGGCGTATGTTCAGAATGGGTTTCTGATGACCCGGGAGCGTTTCGACGCCCAATATTGATAAGAAGTTCCTTAAGTTCCTATTGTGATTTGGGACGTGTTTTTGTGTTATCGAGGTCCGAACGAAATTACAAGACCGTGATTAGTTTTTCTATGTCATATATGACTTGCGTGCAAAATTTGGTGTCATTCCGAGTAGTATAGGTCGGTTCAGCGTGTTGTTAGCGAAGTCAAGAAAACTTAAAGTTCCTAAGTTTGGTTCTAGGGGTTTTGAGGTGTGATTTTGAGTTTTAGCATTTTTTTGGGTGTTCCGAAGGCTTGAGCGAGTCCGTATTATGATGTGAGACTTGTTGGTATATTTGGACGAGGGCTCGGGTGGGCCCAGGTGCCTCTCGGACACCACACGAGGCTAAAAACCAGCTGAAATAGCTGTTGGTGCACCTGTTCTGGTGTGACCGCAGGTGCGGTTGCCCAGTAGCAGGTGCGGGACTGCTCCTGCGGTCCCAGCCTCACATGTGCGGCCCCCAGTAGTCAGGCCATTTCTCGCAGGTGCGGACAAGTTCCGCAGGAGCAGAGCCACAGGTGCGGGCCCAGGCTTCCTCGTTCATTTCCGCAGGTGCGAGCCTTTGCTCGCAGGTGCGGTCCTCGAGCCGCAGGTGCAAAAACACTATTTAGAAAGTGTGTTTTTATACACGGGATTAGATTCATTCTCCTTATCTTCTTATGCAGAGAATTCCCTGCTTTGAATATAAATTGACATATTTTTAAAACATTTGGCTAGTTTTGAGTCCTCGGGTGTAGAGTTCATAGTTTCGGGCGCACTCCTCGTCTGGGGAGTAGATTCTGCACGAGGTGAGTCTCCTTTCTAACCTTGTAAGGGGGAAACTGTCCCCCTAGGTGATTTAAATGCTATATGTGATAATTGTGGGGGCTACGTACATACAAAGTGACGAGAGTCCGTATGCAGCGACTATTATTGTTATGTCCGGGTAGTTAGGCTTACACCATGTTTTATGTTTTCCTTGAAATGAATTATATGCTTAGTGAATTAATGTTACATGCGATTTGTTTTCTTGAGATCAAGGAACTTAAGTAATTTTAAGGAATTTTGCACGAAAAAGTAATTGATAAATAGTAAATGTGTGGATTGTGTGTGCATGTGATCGCTTTGCAATTTACATTCCGCGAGCGGAGTGTTATTACTCCCACTCTCATGGGAGAGGTCCGTTTGCCACAATAAGATTGAAAGATATATATTATTGTTCGGGCCGTTCGACCCTCGGCGGTGCAATCATTATGATGGCTCAGGCCGGTTGTTCTTATCCTGTATGCGCATGTTCAATTGTTAAGAATTATTTTATGAATTTTGAGTGTTCAGATATATATATATTGTATTTAAAGGAAAGAAAAGAATAATAAAGTGGAAATTGCATATTTACCTCCAGTATTTATTTGAATTACTGTTATTTTAAATGTTTATTGCTTTTATCATCCTTGCATGTCCATTACTGATATTATATATTGCTAATCATTTTATTAGACCTTAGTGAGTGTCAAGTCGACCTCTCGTCACTACCTCTTCGAGGTTAAGCAGGATACTCACTGGGTACATATTTTTTTACGTACTCATGCTTCACTTCTGTACTTAATTGTACAAGTCCTGAGGCTGGTGCATATGGTTATCAGACCGGAGCTCGATTCTGATCCGACTTCACGGTGAGCTACTTCTGCTGACGATCCTCGGCAACACCATGAATTTTTCTTTTGCTTATTTCGCGTCTATTTCTTTCAGACAGTGGGATTGTATATTATGTTTTGTATATTCTGTTTGTATGCCCGGAGGACTTGTGACACTAGTTCCTGGCACACACGTAGTTGTTATTTTAGTTTACGGGTCTATATATATATATTGGCTCATCCCTCTTCATGATTGTTTTGATAAAACATGCTATTTATCCTTGTCAAATCATGTTTTAACTTTTAAAAACTAAGTATATTTTAAAGTGTTTAATCTAATAACAAGGAACTTTTAGTAAATTAAGAGTCGGGTTGCCTGACCTTTTTATTGGGCGCCATCACGACCTCGGTTAGGATTTTGGGTCGAGACAACATGGTATCAGAGCACTAGGTTCATGTAGGTCTCACAAGTCACGGGAAAACCTAGTAGAGTCTTGCGGATCGGTATGGAGACGTTTATACTTATCTTCGGGAGGCTATAGGGTGTTAGGAAAACCTCTCCTTAATTTTATTCTATCGTGCAGTTAATGGTTTACTAAATTTCACTCTTCTATTCTCTCACAGATGGCGAGGACGCGTGCATCCGATGTTCCAGATTCGGGAGGGACCGCTACCCTCATTGTTCGAGGCCGTGGCAGAGGACGGGGGAGGGCACCGACCCGAGGTAGGGGACGAGGGAATCCTCGAGCTATTCCAGTCATACCACCACCAGAGGACCCTACTATAGAGGAGCAGGGTGAGGTGCCCCCAGCAGGTCCTGCTCCAGTGGACTTTATGACGGCGCTGGGATTCCAAGAGATCATGGGCCGCATGATGCGGTTCATGGACACTATGTCCCAGGCTGGTTTGTTTCCAGCGGATCCCGCCACATCCCAAGCAGGAGGGGGAGCCCAGAACCCTACTGCGCAGGCTGCAGGCCAATAACACTTCATCATACCCCGGGTATACTGCCTGTGGGTGGGGCCCATCCTATAGCAGCAACACCTGAGCCCAGACCAGCTGCGGACGGTGATCCGCAAAATTTATTGGATAGATGGACTAGGTTGCACCCTACAGTCTTTGGGGGTGAGCGGGGTGAGGATGCCCAGGACTTTATTGATAGGTGTAGGGACAGACTGCAAAACATGAGGATACTAGAGTCCCATGGAGTGGACTTCACTACCTTCCAGCTAGAGGGCAGAGCTCGCAGATGGTGGCAGTCCTACATTCTCAGCAGGCCAGCAGATTCTCCTCCTATCACCTGAGAGTAGTTAACTCAGATGTTTCTAGATAGGTATATCCCACCCTCTGAGAGGGAAGAGCTGTGATATCAGTTTGAGCAGTTGGAGCAGGGACAGATGTCAGTGACAGATTATGAGGCTAGATTCTCAGAGTTGTCTCGCCACACACTTATGATGTTGCCTACCGATGCTGAGAGAGTGCGGAGATTTATAGCAGGTCTGCACTCCGGTATTAGGTCCATCATGGCCTGAGAGGTGGAGATGGGGACTCCCTATTAGATGGTGGTCGAGATAGCTCGTCGGATTGAGGGCTATTTATTGAGAGGCAGAGAGTAGGGTCAGCAGGACAAGAGGGCCAGATTCTCCGGGGATTTCAGAGGTGCCCCAGTTAGGGGCAGAGGTCAGTTCAGAAGAGGTCAGCCCAGCAGGCCTCCATATTCAGCACCCCCACCACCTCCCCGAGGTGTTCCAGTGAGGGATCATTTTAGCGCCATGCCAGAGTGTTCCTACCGCTCTCCAGCCATTCAGAGTTCCTCCAGTGGTTATCCCAGTTATCCGAGATTCCCCAGTCCTACTTTAGTGCTATGCCAGAGAGTGCACATCGCTCTCTGGCCATTCAGGGTTCCTCTTCGGGAAAGCATGCTATGATACCTAGAGGATGTTATGAGTGTGAGGATCCAAGTCATATGAAGAGGCATTGTCCCAGGTTTCGGGGCAAAGCGGTACAACAGGATTTTCAGCCTATGGGTCCAGCACCAGCCGTCATGCCACCTAGAGGCGGGGGACAGGTCGGCAAAGGTCGTCCTAGAGGTGGAGGCCAGTCAGGGGGAGGTCAGCCAACTCCTGTTCATTCTGGCGGGGCTCAGTCTTCCGGTGCTCGAGCTAGATTCTATGCTATCCTGGCCAGATCAGATGTAGTGGTCTCAAACGCCGTGATCACATGTATTATTACAGTATGTGGTAGAGAGGCATCAGTATTATTTGATCCAGGATCCACTTATTCCTATGTTTCGGCCTTATTTGCTCATTTTCTGGATGTCCCTCGTGAGTCCTTGAGTTCTCCTATTTATGTGTCCACTCCCTTGTGCAATTCTGGGGTTTTAGACCGGATTTGTCGGTCCTGTGTGATTTTATTTTGTGGGTTCGAGACTCGAGAGGATCTCTTATTGCTCGACATGGTTGGTTTCGAGATTATTTTGGGCATGTCTTGGATATCTCCTTATCATGTCATTCCATATTTCCATGCCAAGACAGTTACTTTAGCCATGCCCGAGTCGCCTAGGATGGAGTGGAGAGGTTCCTCAGTTAGTGCAGCCAGCCGGTTATTTCATTCTTGAAGGCTCGACATATGGTCGAGAAGGGTTGTCTGACCTATTTTTCTTATGTTGAGGACACCACCACCGAGTCTCCGACGATTGATTCAGTGCCATTTGTTCGAGAATTTGCTGATATATTTCCTTTGGACCTTCCGGGCATGCCTCCGGATTGTGATATTGATTTCTGCATTGATTTAGCTTCAGGAACCCAGCCTATATCTATTCCTCCATACCGTATGGCTCCGAAAGAGTTGAAGGAGAAACTTGAGGAGTTGTTAGATAAGGGGTTCATCAGGCCGAGTGTATCGTTGTGGGGTGCTCCAGTTCTATTTGTGAAGAAAAAGGATGGGCCTATCGGATGTGTATTGATTACCACCACTTGAACAAGGTTACCATTAAGAACAAGAATCCTTTGCCGCGCATCGATGACTTGTTTGAACAGTTACAGGGCGCTCGTGGGTTTTCTAAGATTTATTTGAGATCGGGGTATCATCAGTTGAGGATTCGGGCTTCAGATGTTCCAAAGACTGCTTTCCGTATGAGATATGGCCATTATGAGTTCCTGGTGATGTCCTTTGGTTTGACTAATTCCCCAGCAGCATTCATGGACTTGATGAATAGGGTGTTCAAGCCATATATTGGTTCCCTGTCATTGTCTTCATTGATGACATTTTGATTTACTCATGTAGTCTGGGGGAGCACGAGCAGCATTTGAGAGTTGTGCTCCAGACTTTTCGAGAACAGAAGCTATATGCTAAGTTCTCCAAATGTGAGTTCTGGTTGGATTCTATGGCATTCTTGGGGCATGTGGTATCCGGAGAAGGTATCAAGGTTGATCCTCAGAAGATCGAGGCAGTTCAGAGTTGGCCGTGTCCTACTTCGGCTACAGAGATCAGGAGCTTTTTGGGCCTAGCAGGCTATTATCGCCGATTTATGGAGGGATTCTCTTCTATTGCGGCTCCATTGACTAGATTGACTCAGAAGAATTCCCCTTTCCGATGGTCTGACGAGTGTGATGCGAGCTTTCAGAAGCTCAAGACAGCATTTACCTCAGCACTAGTCCTAGTATTGCCTTCCGGTTCTGGGATGTATACAGTATATTGTGATGCTTCACGCGTTGGATTGGGGTGTGTATTGATGCAGGAGGGGAGAGTTATTGCTTATGCTTCGCACCAGCTGAAGGTTCATGAGAATAATTACCATGTGCACGATTTGGAGTTGGCGGCGATTGTTCATGCTCTTATGATTTGGAGGCACTACTTGTATGGAGTGTCCTGCGAGGTTTATACAGAACATTGTAGCTTGCAGCACTTGTTCAAGCAGAAGGATCTTAATTTGAGGCAGTGCATATGGCTTGAGTTGTTGAAGGATTATGATATCACCATTCTTTATCACCCAGGCAAGGCAAATGTGGTAGCAGATGCTTTGAACAGGAATGCGGAGAGTATGGGTGTCTTGGCTTATATTTCAGTAGAGGAGAGACCACTGGCCTTGGACATTCAGTCCTTGGCTAATCGCCTGGTGAGATTAGACCTTTCAGATTCTCGTCGAGTTCTTGCACATGTGTTTGCTCAGTCTTTGTTATTGGGGGATATTAAGTCCCGGCAGTTCTATGATCTGGGCTTAGCAGAGCTTCGGGAGACAGTGGTTCAGGGTAGGGCCAAGGAGGCTACTATTGGCGAGGATGGTGTTTCGAGACTTCAGGGCTGCTTATGTGTTCCTGTTGGTTGATTTCCCAATGCACACGTAAGTGTACGTGGTCGACAAGTAATATAGGATTTTAAGTCCAGATATCGTACCCACAGGGACTTGTGATTAACTATCAACTAAACTAAACTCAAACAAATATTTAACTAAAATTAATCTAAAATAGTAAATTAAGAGATTAAAGAGACAACTAACTTAAAGACGAATTCAATGTAATTTGATATTCTAGCCACACATCAATACCCCACACTTATTTGAGTTTTCGACCTAAA